>SKCR01031439.1:0-179804 GCA_019454045.1 Zanthoxylum bungeanum | reverse complement strand
CGATGCCTATCACCTAGAGCAATTTGATAACACCCGGCTCAAGAAGTCTTAGAACGCAGAAATGCTGCGAGGTACTATCAATAGAGCCTCTCTTAAAATGACCCGTAAAGAGTTGTAAGATGGCAGTAGTTCCTTAAGAATATATATAAAGCTTTCCTTTTACAATAAAGACTTGTACTCATACACACTTGTTCATTATTCAAATAGGAAAGACTTATTTAATTTTCTAGAGATATACATGTGATTGGTATCAACAAAAGGTGCAAGATGATGTGCGGAAAGCGTTCACCCTCGTGACACACCAACCCCGGTGACATTATCAAATGCTCCAGGTAGGAACACAAGTACCCGATGACTTACACCTTCGAAGACAAGCTAGTGTGAAGACATGTGTAGCGTTTGGTGCATCGAGGTAACCATAGAACGCGCGACGAGATGGTTGGCGTGGCGTTTGGTATCCCAAGGTAATCATAGCACATATGAATTGAAGATAGCTTTGAGGTTCTACGGTAGCCTCGGGTTTGTATAGCATGAGGATGGATAGTTCCCACATAGTGTTTGCCGCCCATATCGAGAGTAGGAGGTACGTAGCTTAAGGAAGGCCCTCGGGTCTTCTGGTGATTGTAGCCTCGAAATTTGCCTAGCATGGGAGGAGGAATGCCCTCATGGCACTAGCCAACCCTTTTCGGATTCGTAGGAGTATAGCGCGGAATGCTGGATGGCTTTGGTGGCGATTGTAGACTTGGGGTCTACCTAGCATGATTAGGCCTCCACGTATGAGCCTGACCCAGTTGAAAAGTTGAAAGACATGGCTTTTATAAATATTATTTGTCTCGGTATCCCGACCTGAGGAACGAAGATGACATCATAGGTTGACCAATATTGGGACCACATGATGTATGTCATGACTGGGAAGATGTGATTCCAGAAGGCTAATGATGACAGCAAAAAATAACGGTTCTCATTGAAAGTAGACATGCCAACTATGCATAGGTCGGTGCAGTGGCAGGGCAGTGGTAGCGTGGATCCGCTGTAGGCCACCATAGGATAGTGCAGTAGCAGAGGATTGAGCTAATTTGATTGGCTGGATTTTAGGGTGGTTGAGGAGCGAGTGGAACAATATCTTTGGGAGCCTATTTAAAGGGGTTCAAGTCATTGTTTTAAGGGTTAGCAAATTTCACATTTCACAACTTATAAAATCAAGAGCTTAAGAGCTAGAGATAGAGAGAGAAAAGTTGGTCATTTACCCCGACCACTTGTGAGAGTGATATGAGACTTGTTAAGATCTGAGGTGTTTATCATTGTATTTGTGCTCATCTCATTTGTAGCTCGGGTCCGTCTTGATCCCGAGGCACAATAGAATACCTCATTTCTCCCGTATACGTAGGTAAGAGCCACTCTCCGCCGAACCACGTAAGATCTTTGTGTTCACCCTATCTGCTTGTCAAATTTATCTGATTTCCTACTAACCAAATAAATTCACTATTCAAGAGAGGTTTATTCGAGGGGTGAATTCTTTGTTTTACCCTTTGAGCCAAAAATAGCCATCAACAAAGTTTATATGGAAAAAAATTCAGTGAGTGGGATTGATATGATTGCAATTATTTTTTATTTTCTCATATCTAATTATTCTATATAATCATGAAAATGCAAATGGTGTTATGCTCGAGTGAGTGATTGGCCTTTCGAGAAATGATTATACATTTTGCTCACATTCACCATTGGCAACCTAAAATACTGAATTGCTTTACACAAATGGTGGACGACGATATATCTCCATCAACTCTAAACAATCATCTACAGATGGGCCTTTAATTGGAAAAGGGAAAAAAATCATTAAGCACCAAATAAACAACATATAAATAGTGTATACTATTCACAATAACCATTAACACTCGATTTACTGTGTTAATGATAATGGATATAAACTATCCATTCAAAAACTTATACATTCAAGTTTTGTTAAAATATTAAAAAATAATTATAAAAATTGGATATTAAATCATAGATGTCATTCACTAATTTATTGGTAATAGCACGTGATCATATCTCCGTTACACCAAAGAATTACTCCAAATTATGACTAGGACAAGTGTAGTTTGCTAAGTATTAGCATTATCTCTCTTATATTTATACGTGTAATACAAACAGAAATAACGTGAGCGATTCATTTTATATGGTATGAGGTTCCTCTCGATCCTCACATGGCTTCCACCACTCCTTTTGTGTCCTCATCCACCTCTGCCTCTTCGTCTACCACCCAACCTTCCATCTCAAATTCGCTCGACTCCAACTCCTCTCTTTGTGTCATTAATGGCTCAGCACATTGTCTCCACAAGCTAACTCAAACAAATTATGCAACTCAAACAAAGTATGCTTCTTTTCAATAATTTTATACGCTACTCATTGGTTATGATCTCCTAGATTATGTGGATGCCTCTAATCCCTGCCCTACATCCATCACTCTCACAGACAATGGTCTTATCCTCAATCCAAATTACAACTTATGTATTCGGCAGGATCAGTTGTTACCACAATAAAAAATAAGTTAAAAAAGAAACCATTTTGATGTTAAAGGTTATTAGCGTCGAAAATTTTCGGTGGACGAGAAAGATATTTAGCGTAAAAAAAAAAAAAAAATTGACGCTAAAGTACAACAATTTTGTGGTACTTGTCAGTTCTGTGGGGAGCTTGCGCACTCTGCCAAGCGGTGCCCCTACCTTAAACATGTCCCTTGGCTATCACAGTCCTCACGCCCAGACCAGCACACCCAATATCGTGCTTCTGCCATATCTCCGGTTCCCTCTTCAAATCGGATCATTGACTCGGGTGCCTCGCACCATATCTCCAGTGATCTTTAGAATCTATCTCTCCACTTTGAATATAATGGTCTAGATAATGTTATGATTAGCGATGCCACTGGTCTTCCTGTTACAATTTTAACTTTTTAAAATTTTATTCATTAATTCGTTATTAATCTATATTAATATAACTTAACTAATATGTTTAATATTCAAAATTCATAACTAGGAAAATTTAAATTAAACTATTTAATTAATATACAAGTGTCTTCTATTTTTCAATGGTATGTCAAATTGTATCCTGAGTGTATATCACACTACAATCCATTCGAAATTGGTTATGAAATTTATATCCAGGTTTCCATCTGATATACCAAGTAAATTTAAGACACATGAAAAGTCCAATTTTTTTTTTTAAAAAAATTAATATAAATTTCGAATTTTAAACCTTTAAACAATTACACTATTTAAATTATTTTATGCATATTATATTCTAATTACACATTGTTAAATTAAAAAAAATAATAATAATTTTTTGACTAGAATATTTAAGCATCATTTTCTTGATATGGCATATGAAAATGTATGAGTAAGCACCATATGCTATATGACATGTTATTCAAATATTTCGAAATAAACATACGTATAACTAAGATTGCATTAATCAGACTCTTATTTTTCTATACTAATCTAATTAGTAAATAAATTATCAAGGTATCCATCGGGTCTTACTCTTACTCCATGAAATGACTTGCGTAATATTACCCCTTATTTAATCGTTGACAACAATAGCTTCATATTTTACAAAAAAAAATTCTTTTGATACAAACTCAAAATTACATAAAGGAAAGAACTTTACAACATTTACAAAAATGGCCTTATAGCCTTACATCTCCCAAATAAATAACATAAAAATAAGATCCAAAAAATTTACGATCAATGCAATTACATTCATCACATGAATAAAAATAAAATAATATGCCTACTCGTTCATGTCATGAAATCACATTTATATCACATATAAAAATAATTAAAAATAGAAAAATTTTAACCAAAAATAGGGTTTAGAACATATTTTAACCTCACTTTTAATGTCAATTGTAGGAATTATGCCCGAATGTTTTGCGAAAAGACTCATTGCATAGCGGAAACGCCCTTTAGCCCCGAGATCAACCTTTGAAATTTTTTTGTCGAATCTGACTAGCCTTTCAACTCACTATTTTGTGTTGTTTTTGATGTATTTTAAAACACGGAACAGCCCCAGCTCACAACACTTAAAAAGATACACAATGCACGTGCAAACCCAGCTGTTGTTTGCTATTTTTCCAGCAGATGTTCAGGGTATTATTTTCACTCTAAAACAGTCCCAAATTATCCCCAAGTCAGTCCTTTATATTTCTAAATTTTCTACACAAAAATTAAACAAAACCACGCCATAAAACAAGTCACAAGTTGAAGTTGTGACAGTGAACATATTTTTTTGCTCACTGCCGTGAGTGATTATAGAAGAAGAAGATGATTTTGGTTTGAACACCAATTAGATTTTTGTGATATGCCTCGTCACTAACAAAATGAAGCGTGGTCTTCACTCACAAAAACTATTTCTAAACTTTTTTTAGAGATCTCAATTGTCACACATCTTTTTTCTTTTTGTTATTTTCTTTAATCTTCAACTTTTGAGAGAAAAAGCAAAACCAAGAGGTTGATAGGGTTTGGAAAATATGATAAGGTCTCTTCAAATTAGACAACATTTACCCTTTTATATGTCAGGGTTTTGCTTATTAAATCGTAATCAAAATTAAAAAATAATCCTCTAAACTCTGGTGAGAAATTTGACCACCCTTTTGATTTTTGAAACAATAAAAATTTTATTTAATGTGTTAATAAAAGAAACACATTAAATTCCAAAATCCACACTGGTAACATAAAATTTGAATTAATACATGTACTGAAATCAAATTTCAATACTTATTATATTCAAAAATTTGAATTAAATTATCAAATATAATTTAAATATTACAAACTTAAATTTTTAAAAAATAAATTATTATCTCATAATTATGTATTTTGGAAAACTTTATATTAAACTTATTTAATATAGTTTTCAAGTGTGACTTAAATTATTAATCATATTAATAATTATAATGCATGGGAGTTTATAATTGGACTATCCAATTATATATGATTTGTTACAGTATATCGAGCTAGCACGGGACCAAATAGACATATAGTTCCGAGCACCAATAATCCTGAAATATTAATTAAAACTCTTTAATTAAATATTTTGAATTATTAATTTTAGATTATTCTAATAAAAACCTAAAGTTGCATTCTCGTCACTACGGATATTTTATATAAGCTGAACTACGTCAGTGTCCATCGATATAGTCATTACGTACAGATTGACTATCCATGAATATCTCATAATTAGAGCAGTGTCATAATGTCTGTTATACCCATCTAATTATTTTTGTATCTTAAGTACCATTGATTAGGGGTGTGCATCGGTCGGTTCGGTCGGTTAATCCTTGATTTTTTAACCATAACCGAAATTTTCGGTTAAATAAAAGTGTGACCGATTTAACCAATTTATGACACATAACCATTAACCAATTAACCATTATATTTCGGTCGGTTATGGTTAATTCGGTTATTAACCAATCCAATAAATTAAAATTTAATATTTTTTATAATTTTTAATTAGTAAAATTATATATGATGTAGGTCGGTTCTACCAATTTTTTCGGAACGTTTCAACCAGTCAAACCACTGACGCATTAAATTTTTTGGATCACTAATTCGATCACATATCTGATTCTAAAAATATCGATTCTAACTAACATTTGATTAAATATCTCTATATTTAATTACATGCGAGAGAAATATTTTTTAAACCCTCGATGATTGTCACGGCCTCAAATTTCCTTCCAAACTTGCCATGTTAGAAATTTTAAGGGTCACGAATCCACCACGATGCAAAATCTACACATTTGAAATTTTATGTATTTTTACCTTTAAATTCTTGAAAGAAATTAAAAAGAGTCAAAACCAAGCTGTTAATGCAGCTTGTCATTTGAATTTTATCAATTTTATTTTCGGGTAGTATTATCAAATCAATATAACTACAACCAATTGAGAGTTTACATGCAGACTATCTTAACTCTAAAAAATTAAAGGATTCGCACGCGCTAATATATATATATATATATATATATATATATATATGGTTTAATTTCGGTTAATCGGTCGGTTCGGTTATACGAATCTCATAACCGTAACCGAACCGAATAACCGAAAAAGTTAAAAATTTTAACTGCAATAACCGATTTAACCGAATTAACCAAACCGTAATAAAAAAATGGGTCGGAACGGTTCGGTTAATCGGTTAAAACCGATTAATGCACACCCCTACCATTGATTCTCTAAGAAACAATCTATTCATAATTATTATGAATATTAATCTTTCGATTCGTAATAAAGAGACTTGAGCGCTCTAACCGTTTAAGTACCGAATCAACCTTTAAGGAAGATACTCATCTACTTCTCACAAGAAGAAGTGGATTCAGTATCAATGTAAAACGTTCACAGCCATACACCAAACCATGCCCCAAAGTGCGAAGTTATTGATCGGGAATACTACACTAATCTCACCCATGTAAATCAAAGAAGATAGTCCGGTATGCAAGAGTTCGTAGTAAAAATATTTGTCCATTCCCCATGTCATGACAAATGGAGTAAATTTTTTTATTTTTTATATCATCAATTAATAAATATATAATTTATAAATTTATATTAAATATAGTTATTTTTTATTTAGTTATATTTTATTATTTTAAAACACATGACAATATATTATTGAAATTGTTATATGTATTATGTAATAATATAGGGTATATTAAATATTTTTCGTCTTCTCTAATGATATCATTTAGTAACATGTGACATACAAATCAATCTATTTTTATATCGCTTGTCACCATATAATAACATGAAAAAAAAATAATAAAAAAAAAGTGGAAATATAAAGAGATGACAAATTTAATATAAAGAAATTATTTGCTACAACAAAAGTAAATATAATATCACCACGTACGACTAAGAAAGTATATGGTAACAAATTTATTGCTTTTTAGATTTTCAATAGTTCACACACAAAACCAAATAACATCTAGGGGTTGATGAATTATTGAACCCTAAATATGCATGCAGCATACAGGTTGCAGAAGTTACTTAAAAAACACACTGTGGATAGTTACGTTCATGCATTGATGGGGACACTGTGCAACACAACTGTCTCGACCGTGAGACCCGGCCCGAACCCGAAAAGCACACCCCAGTCAAGCCCTTCACCGGTGGTTGCTTTCCCTTCTTCAACACACTTCTTTCTCATCTCATCCAGAATGAACAAAACACATGCACTTGACATGTTACCATATTCACTCAAAACATGTCGTGTTGCTCTCATCTTCTCTTGTTTCAGGTTCAGTTTTGCCTCGACCTGGTCGAGAATTGCCGGACCACCCGGGTGAGCAATCCAGAATAGCGAGTTCCAATCGCTGATACCCAGTGGAGCGAATGCTTCCTTCAAGCTTTTCTCTATGTTCTTCGAGATCAACCCGGGGACGTCTTTAAGCAAATGGAATGTGAGACCAACTTCACGCAAGTGTCCATCGATCGCACCGTCGGAATCAGGCAGGATCGTCTGCGAAGCAGATACGAGTTCATACAATGGACGCTCAACAGCAGTGTCAGGATCAGCACCAACGATCACAGCTGCAGCCCCATCGCCGAAAAGAGCCTGGCCCACGAGAGAATCAAGATGAGTATCAGCGGGGCCACGGAAAGTAACAGCCGTGATCTCGGAACAGACGACGAGAACACGAGCGCCCTTGTTGTTCTCGGCCAAGTCCTTGGCGAGACGGAGCACGGTGCCGCCGGCGAAGCATCCTTGTTGGTACATCATCAAGCGCTTGACAGACGGGCGGAGGCCGAGGAGTTTGGTGAGCTGGTAGTCGGCGCCGGGCATGTCGACGCCGGAAGTGGTGCAGAAGACGAGGTGGGTGATCTTGGACTTGGGTTGGCCCCACTCTTTGATGGCTTTTGTTGCGGCTTCTTTGCCGAGCTTTGGTACTTCGACCACCACAATGTCTTGACGTGCGTCGAGTGATGGCGCCATGTATGCGCACATGTCAGGGTTTTCTTTCAGAATTTCCTCTGTCAAATGCATGTAACGCTTCTTTATCATCGACTTGTCACCTATAGAACCCAAAATGCATAATTAGCAGCATTAACAAAAACAAATTGTGAAAATAAGAATTTGGATTGATGATTCATATTAAATTTTTTATAAATTCATATTTAATAATTAGAAAAAAAAATCAATCCAAAACTCAGTTTACGGAAACACACTGTAAAGATAAGTGAATTAACAAGTGTATTAATTTTAACCTTTTCAAAATAAAAACTTGATATTTCTTTTGTAAGGTTTCGGGAAAAAATAATGTTTTTTTACAACTACAGGTGAAAAATATTCACAACATCGCGAGAAAAAGGAAAAAATTAAAAATTAAAAAGTTATTTATTTTTAAAACGGAAATGAGATAATCTCTCTAAATTTGAACAACTTACACATGCGCTTAAACTTTTCTTTAAGCTCAGTCATGTGTTCGCTCTTGGTGATCCTGAAATAATAATCAGGATAATCAGCCTGACTGACACAGTTGGCTGGTGTGGCCGTGCCGATGGCCAGGACGGTGGCCGGCCCATGAGCTCTTTGAGCCTTTCTGATCTCTTCAACTGTTGTTGCCATATCAATTTTTGAACCCAACAGCAGACACCTTACAGTTTATTGCAAGTGTTGATATATTGCGAGTGTCGTAACCAACGATCTAATCGCATGATCTTTTTATACAAGGATCAAGGACCGTCGTGGGTAGGTGAAACCAACGGGTAGATGTTGACCACGTGGATGGTGTTAGGCTTCCTTATGCGTTGGTAGGTGCTGCGCCACATGTCCATGCAAATAACTAACATAATAAGATAAAATAAGAGATGCTACCTTACCCTAAAAAAACTCTTTGACGTGTATTTTTATCATAATATAGAGTTAAGTTTTAACTCCGACGAATAACTTTTGTAGTTCTATTAATAATTCTCTTATCCTTCCTTTTGGGAATTTTGTGTAAAAAAATATATATTTATATGAATAGGGGCAGAATTTGGTTGTCAAAAAAGAATTTGATTGTATTGAGTTTTTTATAATATACATTCATGTATTTTTTTTTATAATAATAATATGTTTATATAATTAAATACATAAACATTAAAAATAAAATAAAATTCACATGACATAAAATTATTTTTTTATTTTTAGCCCTTATATGCACAATTAAGTCTGTCGAATAACTTTAGTAGTTCTATTAATACTCTTATTCTTCCCTTTAATATTCTATCACGGCAGGGACCTTTTCGTCTTAGGGGCACCCCACCTATAAACAACTATTAAATACATGACCAACCATTGGCAATTTTACAAAAATGAAAATTTTTGCCAGGCTAAACCTACTTAACTTGTGTAACCAAAGATTGACATTTTAGGGGAAAAAATAACTCATATGTGTTCGCTAATTATTTATGTTATTTATGACCCATAAACATGTTTAATTTATTATTAAATGGCCAAGTATGAAAATGATATTATTTAGCTTGGGAATTCTGTTTGGTTTTAGTTTAGGAATTCTATTTGGATTTATTTTAGGATTTCATGATTTTGGTAGGATTAGTATTTTTTTTTCTATTTAAACAAATTTTTATTATGTAATTTAGATAACACATAATTTTAAATAAACAATACTCATTGGTTTTTTGCACTCAAGTGTGTGAGATAGTGGATTCTCTCTTGATTCTTAACTGAACCCTTATCAAAACTAATTAAAAGAGATTATTGTCTTTTGTGGTGTTCAAATAAGTGGAAATTCGTGAGACTTTGTTCTTCACAAGTTTCTAATCTTTGAACATGTGTGTGGCATTCCTTGACGTGAGATTCTAATCTCGTGTGAGTTTTAGAAGCATTGTTCTTATAAGATTTGCATCATCCTCAACAACAATGACATAGTTTAATTAGTATATCCTTCCGCGTCAATCCCCAAAAGGTATGCTTATTGATTTGTTTTAAAATATATTGTTGATTGATTTGATACAGCAATAATCAATATTGGTATAAAAACCTATATTAGGTTATTAGTTACGTTATGTTTGGAATGTATTTGCTTGAAAACATACTATGTTCTATAATAATATGTGTTTATAGCATGTAAAAGGTAATTTAATGATATATTATGTATAAAATCTGATTTTTCCCTAATGTTTACTTAATTGGTTGACTTTATTAAACTTAAAGATTATGTAAATAAAATTTAATATATTTAATTTAACTTTAATATTTTTTTTTTAAAAAAAAAAAAAAGAAAGAAAAAAGAAAAATCATCTTCAGACATCAGCTGCCATTCCAAGAGTTTTGTAGGGGGTAGTTGCGACTTACGAAGCTTAGTTTCTGTTGCTCGTGTTTAACTCTTTTTGATAGGTAGGATATTATTTAACTCTTTTTGATAGGTAGGATATATTTAACTTAATGCCCCCCAGTTTTGGAAAAATCTCGAATTTAGGTAGTTGTTTTGTTGTCCAATCATAGACAACAAAAATGTTGGTTCAAGTCAAGGGGAGTTATTTGTAACTTTAATATTTAGCTATAAGGATCTGTCGTTTTGTCAAAAATAAGGGAGATATTTGAAAATATATCCCTAATAGTTGGTAGGTAGACATTTAACAAGTATTTTGTGTGAGTGGCATTCATGGTTGAAATTTACACACGGAATGAGTCAAAGAATATGCTTCATATATTTCTCATTTCTGTTCGCTCTCAAAATTGGTATTGTCGGACATTCTAAAAGAACGAGTCTTTAAAGTTGATTAAATGATGATAATGATTGATTTGTTAAAAGCTATTCTAAAGTCCAAAAAGAAGATTCATTCTAAAATAGGATGTTAAAAAAATAAACTTTGAATCTATTATAATTGAAATTGAGATTGAAATGGAAAGGAAATTACTTTCATTAATGAAACTAGATTATAGAATAAAGCTGAAATTGAAGAATTAATGTGCGATTAAATTATTTGACAAAGAGAATTTTAAAAGGACTAAGACTACTAAAGATGAATTTTAAAAAGATTAGACTACAGGAAATAGAGTTGTTATTGGATTCATGTCTGTTGATTGAGCACCAACTGCTTCATCCATGTTCCGGCAACTGCTTCCACTTGCTCATGATGGAGGAGAAATGCGTACAAGGGAGGACTTTTAGCAAACGTCTTATTTTTGGAGCAACTGATTATGAGATAATGGGTATTTTGTTTCGCTTGCGTTTGGGCCGAATTCCTTCCTCTTAATTGGGCCGGGTGTAGATATTGTATTTTCATGACCCGATGATGAGTCTCATGTAGGGACACTATATGAGAGTTAAGGAAGATTGTAAGGTTTAAATATTGGAGAAAAATCATATACATCTAGACGGATATAAATCCTAAGTCGGGCCATCTAGAGATCTTCCTGCTTCATTTCCGGATAATTGAACTGAGAGGTGCCCAGAAATGCGGAGCCCGGACATAACCATTATCTCTTGCCGGATACACCTCCACATCCGAGCGAACATGCGTCGCGTTTTCAGTTTTGCAGAATAACTCGATCTTTTTCATTCTTAGCCAATTCCCATAAAAACAGATTCTTTCCTTCGCAAACATTTTCCCCAATTATATTTTTTCCTTATTACCACCTTCCACAATTATCAATTTCCATGTTTGCTTCTTAAACTAAGAAACCATCACTATAAAAGAAAAGCTTTACACAAACCAAGAGGACATTCTTCTAAGTCCAAATTTTGGAGGCTTGTAACTGATCTTTTGCCTAAATCAGTGAAACACACACACCTAGCAGCAAAACAAAGACCCAAAAAACCTCTTAAATCTCTCTCCAGTAGAAAAATCCAACAATTAACCAAGACTATCAAACATGTTCTTGGAGCCGAGATACACCTAAGGTAAGACTTGAGGGCCTTCATCACTTAATTATGCATTTACTATTTTGACACAGTATCTCCGGCCGGACGTATTTCATATATGGCCAGATATACACTAGTCGTAAATTAACTCCAGCCATTCCCATGTCCGGCCAACCACAATTAATTTAGTGATTTCTTTTATTGTTGTGATACTATTTTCTGGACATTATGTTTTGTTTTTATGTCATGTTTATGCTTTTGAGTGTTTTAAATTACTTTACATGATAATTGCATTATAAGTCATGGTGATATCTCTTTTCAAACCTTGATATTATATTGACATTAGTAAAGGATGATTCTAAACCCAAACGGATTTAAGGTCGATCTTGTGAGGGTGTAGTGAGGACTTAAATCATTCCCAGTGTCTTATACTGTGTGACGACTCATTTATTCTCTTATTAGTCCCCTGAGGGCTAATTATACTCTCTACGGATTGTGAGTCCAATAGTATCGTGGTCGCCGACGTCATAGGCATAGTGGGAAATCCTACTTCGCTCCTACACAGGGCCTGAAATATTTTGGGTGCAAATAATGCCCCATGCACTCCTTTGGCCCGAAGGGCCAATTAGCATGTATATAAAATTTTAAATCATCCTGACTCTTCACTTTCCTCCATATGGCAAGCCTTAGAGAAACCAAGCCAAAAGTGGCATTTATAGAGTTTGATAAAATTTGGTCTCAACAACATGAATCAATTAATTCCTCCCAAAAATCACAACACCAAAATATCCGCTCCAAGCCAAACTCTTCTTCTTTTAAATATTTTAAAAACCCTTTGCATTTCTCCCAAATCAACAAAAAATAAGAGTTCCCAATTTTAAGATCCTCAAAATCCTTAGGTCTTAATTTGAACGAACCTTTGAAATTTGCTCTGCCACCAGACTTTCTTTCTTCCACGGCAACCGATCGCGATATTATATATCAGCACGCAAGCGCACATATCGCTCATGTAAGATAGTGACTGATAGTCGGATGTCGAACCCACATGAACTTAATATTTATCTTATTAATATCAAGATTAACCTACTTAACTTGAACCAAACTATTGAGAAGGAAAGTTGATTTAATTGATGTAATTGAAAAGTAAATAATGAGCAAATAATATTTTTTTGAAGAAACCTTATAAGATAGAAGAGCCTATGGTTGCAACTTCACCTAAGTATGCACACAATGTGTCCATACATATTTCATTAAATTAAGTTGTTGTTATTAATTATTAACCTAGAACACTAAATTATTCACAAGCCTCTTTCGATAGTCAGGTGACAATATTCAGAATAAATCTATTAACTATATGCCTATGTTAATTAAATTAAACCGAATTCGTTAAGGTCAAGTTCTAATATTGACTACTTATGCCCTACAGGTATATTTCTATCATGAAGGGAAATCTATTCAATGAATAAATCATATGCTATTATTCCCACGACTAACCCAAATTTTCTCTGTCGAGTTCCTAAGAATTTACCAAGATTATTCTATTGTTTGCCAATAAATAAAATAAACATCAAAGTACAAAGAATAATAAATAATAAATAACAAACTCAAATGAATAAAAATATGCAAGTAAATAATTAAACATGCTTGGATCCATTACAACCCTAGATTTAATGAATTAACTGCTCATAATAAACAATACACACAATCTAATATAATCATTATAAATACAAAACAATGACTCATAAAAGATAAACTAGAGTGAAAATGGAAGAAAGAACTCTCATTGTTGCATTCGCCTTCAAACTCTAGTACCAGTTGAAGCACTCGTCCTTGCATTTCTCTAGGCATTCTTCTACGCTCTAGGGGCTCCAAAATATATATATATTATAAGACTTTTTGGTTTTGGGACGAACTTATGCTTATATAGGAGGTCCTGAGGGTGTTTCCTTTTTAAAAATCGGATCCAAGGCGAAACTGAGAACGCATTCCGCGTTATGACCCGTGTAACGCGCGTCACTCAATATTTGGCGAGTCGTGGCACTCAATAGGCAGCGTCTAGACGCGTCCATTAATTTGAAAATTTTGAATATGTTTAAGTTTTGTTCTTGTGCCTATCTCGACGCACGTTCAACGTCGGAACACGCATTTTAACTCTAAATTTTTCCCCATTTGCTTTGTATCTTACCGTTTTAATCTCTAGTTAATTCCATTGATTCGTGATATTATTTTGACCTGCAGAAATACACTAAAAACACATCAAAGCGCTTATAAACCTCGAGATCTCTCAAAATATTAAGATAGAGAGGCGAAAAAATATGAGGATATTAACCGCTCACCAGTAACCTTCATCTATGTGGACCCACAAGCAGCATCTTTTCCAGCCACTCTTATCACGCTGTCGCGTGCAGCCAGCTCTTCTTCCACCGGTGTGCACAACTCATACAACGAAGCCATGATGGCTCGCACTCCACCTGCAGCTGCCACACTATCCTCTATGAATCTAACACCAACCGCACCCTTTAGGTCACATGCCTTGAAAAGGATAAAAGCCGCTGCCCTCTACCAACCCGACGCCGTGCACACGGATCCATCGAGGATCCTCTTTGTACAACACCGCTCATTTTCTTCAACTCCGACGCAGCGGCTACGTAGTCACCAGTGTTCAGCATCACTCCTTCTTTGGCAACAATAGTTTTCGGTTCGTGCACTCATTTGGTGGCCATGCACCCTGCCTAGACAGCCTCCATTGTGTGCGCTCCATCTTTAACGATGACCTCTCTATATGAGTCCCAGAAGTAGCTTTTGCTTCGATCTCTCCGTTGTCCTCGGCGGTTCCGAGGCTCTCGTATACTCTCGGCTTCACCAAATTTTCGCCAGGTGCATTGATTCTTCCTTGATTGGATGACATTTGTGGCTTGTTGAGTTTGATAGGCTAGGGAATACTTTTGGATTTGTGGGTTATTGTTACTGTCTGAGGAATCAGTGGTATTGGTTGGAGTAAATTGTGTCTGTGTTGCGGCCATTAGCCTGCTTTTATATATTGAATTCATGATGAGATGGGTGTTTGGGACATGCTTGTATAGTTGAAGATATTGAAGGGGGTTTTTTCAGTGTGTCTGATTTGGAGGAGTAGGGAGAATTATATTTAGACCAAAGATTTGGTGTAGAGGAGAATGTGAAGGAATTAAAGTTTGTACTCAATGGCTTACCTATTAGGTTCTCTCTTTTCATGCAGACGTGTCTCTGGTTGTGGATCCCGTTTCTCGAAAGGCACCGTCCATCTCAGTTTTCTCCTCCAAAGGAAAAGTAAATCATCCTCATTGTGGCTCTACACTCCTCCAATGTTATTGTCTCTTTATGTATGTCTTCTTTTGAGGTCACCCATAGGCTATTCAGGTATTCACTTACCATATTCATTATTATCACATCAGCTATTTGGTGCTTTATTACTAAACCCCCTTTTTATCATGCATAATGTCTCACATCAGCTCTCCATTTATTTCCTCTTCTGAATCTGTTTGTTCTACAGTTCACTCATGCCAGATTGAATGAGAGATACCTGTTGAGGGCCTATTTTCAGTAAATCTCATTAAGTCCCTTTTTCATGAGCTTCCTCTTTCGTTCACTATTCGAGAGCTTACAGGCCCTATAAAGTGGGATGGGCTATTATCCTTTTGCATTATCTCCTTTATCTCATTTTAATTGTTATGATTTAGTCAAAATAAATCTAATGGCCATTATTTTGTCAACACAAAAGTCAAGCCAACTTTTGGATCAAATTCATTAATGTGTGTCAAGATTTTGACCCTTAGATTATCTTGATTAAATCATAACCTTTAAAATGAGATAAAGGATATAAATGTGAAAGGATGATAGCCCAATCCCTATAAAGTGCTGACCGCGTTGGAGCCAAGAGTGGTGTGATTGGAATGATAGATTGTCTTTGCGGTATCAGTCTGTTTAGGATGCTGCTGGTATATCACCTTTGATTTTGATGACCAGGATTTTGATCAAGCCTATGTATGATCTTCTAAGTGTTGTGATTCACCGATCACTCTTAGAGTGTTTTGAGGAAAAACCGAATTGTATTTTATTACTCTCAAGAATAAATACAAAGTTTACAAAGAAACTTCACAAAACCTCACACACTCTCTCTAATGTTATACACTCATTTGGGATGATGAACTAAGGTCCTAAGGCTCCAATTTATAGTGCTCAAACCGCGTGAACAGTGCCACGCGGTTTGGCACTTGCTAGCACACACACACACATCACAGCTTGTCCTTTGGCTGGCAACCTCAATTGTTGTCGGTGCATACCCGTTTTCAACAAATCTCCCCCTCGGTGAAGATTTCCCCAAAATCTGAGCCGACCATTAATCATCCAAATCCGGATCCTCCAAAGGATCCTCCCCTGGCTGCATCTGTATGACTGCCTACGTACCCTGAGTTGGGATCAAACCAATCGTAGTTCTCTATATCTGAAACAATCGTCATCTGACAGTTATCCCGGTTATGTTTCTGCACAACTCTAGCTTGTCTCGGGTAACCACCTTTGTTAACATGTCGGCTGGATTCTCATCCGTATGGATCTTCACTAGTCTCAGCAGCTGTTGATCCATCACCTCGCGTATCCAGTGATAGCGAATATCAATGTGTTTCATCCGGGAATGATACATTGAGTTCTTGCTCAAGTCCAGAGCACTCTGACTGTCAAAATGTATCTTGTATTATGTCTGCTTGATCTCTAACTCTTGGAGAAAACGTTTTAGCCACAACATTTCTTTTCCTGCCTCAGCTATGTCAATGTACTCAGCCTCTGTTGTGGATAATGCAATACACCTCTGCAATCTTGACTGCCATGACACAGCTCCCCCTGCAAAAGTGTAGATGAATCCTGATGTAGATTTCCTACCATCAAGATCTCCTGCCATATCTGAATCTGTATAGCCTTCCAAGATCGGATCAGCTCCCCCATAACACAGACGAAACTTCGTTGTACCTTTGAGGTACCTGAGAATCCATTTGACTGCCTCCCAGTGTTGCTTTCCTGGATTAGAGAGAAAACAGCTCACTACACCAACTGCGTGTGCAATATCTGGCCTGGTACATACCATTGCATACATTAGGCTTCAAACAGCTGAAGAATATGGTATTGCTGACATTTCCTCTATCTCTTTCTTGGATGAGGGGCACGAACTCTTGCTCAGTTTGAAATGGTGCGCTAGAGGAATGCTGACTGGTTTGGCTTTCTGTATATCGAACCTTCTGATTACCCGTTCAATATACCTCTCCTGTGAAAGCCATAACTTCTTGTTCTGTCTGTCACGAACAATCTCCATTCCCAAAATCTGTTGAGCTGGTCCTAAGTCTATCATGTCGAAAGCCTTAGAGAGTTCATTCTTCAGCTGGCTGATCTTCGTTGCTTCTTGTCCAACAATCAACATGTCATATACATGCAGTAGAAGAGCAACAAAATTTCCATCTTGAAACCTTTGAATGTATACACACTGATCTGCTGCAGTTCTTTTGTAGCCTTGATCCACCATGAATGAGTCGAACTTCTTGTACCATTGCCTCGGTGCTTGCTTGAGCCCGTACAAGCTCTTTTTCAGCTTGCAAACAAGGTTTTCTTTACCTGAAACCTTGAATCCTTCTGGCTGCTCCATGTAGATTTCTTCATTCAGATCACCATGAAGAAATGTTGTCTTTACATCCATCTATTCAAGCTCCAAGTTCAATCTGGCTACCAATCCTAGGATAACTCGGATTGAAGCCATTTTTACTACCGGTGAAAAATCTCATCAAAGTCAATTCCTTTTTTCTGTAGGAATCCTTTGACCACTAGTCGAGCTTTGTGTTTCACCACTTTCCCGCTGCCATCTTTCTTGAGCTTGAACACCCATTTTTTTTTCAGTGCCTTCATTCAATGTGGGAGCTTGACTATCTCATAAGTGTTGTTTTTCTGCAGAGATTCCATCTTATCATGCATTGCGTGCAGCCATTTATCTTTGTCCTTATGAGATACAGCTTCGTTGAAGGTTTCTAGCTCCCCCTCGTCAGTAAGCAGAATGTATTCTGATCCTGAGTATCTGGCTGATGGAATCCGACCTCTCTCGGATCTTCGTACTGGAGGTTCTGGCTGTCTGTTGTCATCAGAATATGTGGATGATCCTGAAACCTCTGATGGAGCAGGTTGCAGCTCCCCCTGCTCAACACCTCCTTCCTCATCTGGTTATGCTTCTGGTATATATTGCACCTCATCATCATCTGTGGCCACTGGTGTTGGTGCTGGGGTTGTGTCTGAATTTGCATCGGTATTGTCGGCATTGTCTTTAGAAGGCATCTTAGGCTTTTCAATGTCTTATATTGTCTGGTCTTCAAGAAACACTACATCCTTGCTTCTGATGACCTTCCTTTCCTTCGGGTCCCAAAGCCTGTATCCAAATTCCTCATCTCCATAGCCTATGAAGATGCATGGAGTAGTCCTTGCATCGAGCTTCTGCCTGAGCTCCTTGGATACATGTGCAAATGCTAAACATCCGAATATTCTGAGGTGAGAATATGAGGGATTCTTACCAGACCACACTTTCTCCGGAATCTCGAATTTCAACGGTACAGATGGTGATCTGTTGATTAGGTAGCAGGCGGCACGAACAACTTCTCCCCAGAATGGCTTTGGCAGTTTAGCCATACTGATCATGCTTCTGACTTTCTCCATAATGGTGCGGTTCATCCTTTCAGTGACACCATTGTGTTGTGGGGTGCGTGGAACAGTCCTCTCATGTCGAATGCCGTGGATTCCGCAGTAGGCATCGAACTCCCTGGAAGTGTATTCGCCTCTATTTTTTGTGCGAAGGCACTTCAGTTTCTTCCCTGTTTCACGTTCAACCATGGCATGGAACAGTTTGAAATAGTCCAGGACCTGATCCTTTATTTTCAGAAAATACACCCATACTTTCCGAGAAGCATCGTCAATAAAAGTCAGAAAATATTTGTTACCACCTAGTGAGTTTACCTCCAAGGGACCACATACATCAGAGTACACCAGACTGAGTAACTCTAATTTCTTTGTAGGAGAGAAATTGAAAGAGACTCTGTGTTGCTTACCGAATAGACAGTGATTGCAAAGATCCAAATCAACATTTTGGAGACAGTGATTAGATCCTTCTTTGTCAAGGTAGACAACCCCCTTTCACTCATGTGACCGAGTCTCTGGTGCCAAAGATTCTGAGAAGCCTCTGGTTCAGCTACATTTAGGCTTTCTGCACAAATCTTCACATGAGTCTTGTACAAGGTTCCACAGATGTGTCCTCGGGCGATGACCATGACACCTTTATCATTCTCCAAGTGTCGTTGCTGAAGTGGCTAGCATAACCCTGTTTGTCAAGGGCTACCCCCGAGAGTAAGTTGAGCCGAAGTTCTGGAACATGTCTAACCTCATTCAGGGTTATTGTATACCCTGCATTTGTCCGCAACTGTATTTCGCCAATTCCCAATATCTGAGAAGAAGTGGTATTCCCCATCTTCACTGCTCAAAAGTCTCCTACATTGTATGTTGTGAAGAAATCTCTGTGAGGAGTGACGTGGTAGGATGCTGCAGTATCTACCACTCACTCGACATCCTGAGTTGCGGTGTGAAGGCATGTTTCTTCCTGGCCGGAGCATATAGCTACATTCACCGTAGTAACTACTAGTGTCTCTGCGTCATTCTTCTTCGGCTGGTTATTGCCTTGTCCCTGCTCCCGTTGCAGTTTCCGGCAATATTTCTTCAAGTGGCCTTCTATGCCACAGTGGAAGCACTTGTATGTCTTTTTCCCATCCTTGGACCTGCCCCTGCTTTTGCTTCTGCCTCTCCTCCCACCTTGATGTTTCTCATGTTGTCTTCCTTGCTGCTCCGAGACAAGGGCTTCTGTTTGATCTGAGCCCACGTCTTTTCTTCTGGCTTCTTCATTTGACAAGGCATCTTTTACTATAGGCATGGTAAGTTTGCCTCCTGGAGCTGAGTTGCTGAGAGTAACCACCAGAGTCTCCCAGCTATCAGGAAGAGAACTGAGTAGCAAGAGGGCTTGAACTTCGTCTGCCAGTTGCATGTCTACTGCAGACAATTGGTTCACCAGGCTTTGAAACTCGTTGGTGTGTTCTGCAATGGAAGTTCCACTCCGCAGCTTCAGGTTCACCAAACGCCTCATGATTAAGGCTTTATTCCGAGCTGTTTTGGCCTGGAACATGTCTTCCAATTTCCTCCACATTTCATAAGCATCTGTGTCCTGTGCTACATAGTGGAAGACATTATGGCCGATCCACTGCCTAATCTGACCCAAAGTTCTGTTGTTGAGTTTATTCCAGTCATACTCCTTAACAGACTTTGGTTTCACTCCCTTCAACTCGATGACATCAAAAAATCTTTGCAATACAAGAAATCTATCATCCGAGGTCTCCAGAGGGAGTAATTAGTTGCAGCCAGTTTAATCATTGCACCAAAATGGGAATCTTCCATTTCCATTTTAAGTTTTAAAGTTTAAAATGAAAATACACTAAAATTGGGGCTGAATTTCACAAATTCGAGGTCACCGTTACGTCCGGAACGGTCGAAAATGGTGGAATAGACACTTCGTTGGTCTAAATCCGACACATGGGCTGATTTGTAAATTCCTAAAAGTTCTGGGGCAAAACTGTAAATTTCAAAAATTCAGGGGGCTAAATGAAATTTACCAGGCTGCTGACGTGGCGCTGACGTGGCAGTACTGACGTGGCAAGTGGGACCGCTATGTTGACATGTCAGGTGACGTGGCACGCTGACGTGGCAGGAGTGTTGACATGGCGGACACGTGGCGGCTGACGTGTCAGGTGACGTGGCGGCTGACGTGGCGCTGACGTGGCAGCCACGTAATCGTCTTCAAGATCCAGACGCGCGTGTAGTGCGTGTCCGCGAAGCTTCCTCACTCTCCGGCGCGTGTTGGCGCGTGAGGCGTCGTCCGGCCTCCGTTTGGTCGCCGCGAAATACCAGCGAGCTCGTCTCGACGTGAACTAGCTGATGGTGCCCTCAAATTGGATTTTTGACAACTTTCGTCGGAACTGATTTTCCAATCGGAAGCTCTGTTAATCGGTTTTACGACCCCAAAGAACAACCGAAGCTCATGATACCACTTGTTGTGATTCACCGATCACTCTTGGAGTATTTTGAGGAAAAATGAAATTGTATTTTATTACTCTCAAGAATAAATACAAAGTTTACACAAAGAAACTTCACAAAACCTCACACACTCTCTCTAATGTTTATACACTCATTTGGGATGATGAACTAAGGTCCTAAGGCTCCAATTTTAGTGCTCAAACCGCGTGAACAGTGCCACGCGGTTTGGCACTTGCTGGCGCACACACACACATCACAGCTTGTCCTTTGGCTGGCAACCTCAATTGCTTTCGGTGCATGCGCGTTTTCAACACTAAGTGGTGCCCTCTATTTATGGTCTCGGTCCTGCAACTCTTTCATGATCCATTTTGGTCTCATATCCATTATCTTGAGAGACATTGTAGCATTGGCTAGGCTTTCTATTATTGGAGAGAAGTTTGCGGCCTTAATTGACATTGATGGGTTACCACCCTTTGAGCCTCTCTCCTCTGAGGAGTATGCTTTATATGCCTCCATTGTTAACAAGAAATGGGCTGCCACACCTTCCAATGAAGAGCACATGGTTTTTCTTTGGGTTTTAGTATGTTAATACATTTTCTGCCATTTTTAAGGGTATGCTACCAAAGAATATGCTGCGGTTGTGAGAGCTATTATCGGGGGTCGTCCAGTGGCTTTGGATTTTATGCTTCTTGATTCTATCTTCCATTCTCTGGCCAGTATTACTGTAGATGCACCCTTTTTTCCAGGGATAATGGTTGGCTCTAGGTCGTATAGTTGTAGCTATTTGCCTATTTTTCGGATTTTAGGACTGAGGGCTCTACTGAGTATTCTCCATGAGGTACTTTTGGTTCCCCCTTGATGTGATGCAATTATTCATGTTCATGGAAGCAAATGTTTTCATATTCGCTGGCTGAGTTTGATGGGCCGACTTTATACATCTTCCAGTCTTCCTCCAGTGGCCCTTGGTGGCTAACCCAGATTTTTCTCTTACCGTGGATAGTCTTATTTTCAAAGAATTCCAAACCCAATGGTCCTGAATGATGTCTTCCAGCTATCGTTTTACAAGTGCCTCTTTCACTAAGCCTATCACCGCCTCGTTGGAGTTATATTTCCTGACTTTTTGGTCCCGGCAGTTTGGTTTTCCGCAAATGCTATTCTATTGCCCTACTTTCTTGTATCCGTATCTTCTGGATAGGCAGACATTTTCTGCGGATGAAATCATTGCAGAGTTGGGTTCGTACCAACCTTTTTGTCCATAACTGCTCATTTAGTGAGGCTTCTAATTGACGAGAAGGAAGCTACGCGTGAGTTCAACTTCTTGTAAGGCGAGGTGTTTCCTCAGGTTGCACTTATTCCTACTTTCCTCTGCGGTATTATTTGTGGACCTTCTTTTCTTTCTTTCGTTTTTTAAAGAAAATGAGAATGTTTACTCGTACTTTGCTATCATGTGTGTGCATTTAATGATTCTCAAGAGACACATTTTCCTGTTGCAGTTCCGGACAAGAAAATGAAAACTCCTCCTTTAAGAACTATCTCAGCCAAGAAAGTCAAGCCCACTCATTTGTCCAGATTTCAGGGTCTTCGGAGATCTTCTCAGCGTAATCCAAGAGCAAGCTCTCATCCAAGCTCATTTCCTCTCCTGATAAACCTGTTGACGGGTGATTTTCGTCTTAGGTTTGTTTTGAGATAACTCTCCCGAGACAATCCTCCTCCAATCTTGAATTTGTTTGGTTATGAGGGACCAAAGACAAACTTAGCAGAAAATAAAATACACACAAGATCGACAAGAGGGTTTTACGTGGTTCGGCCGAACTGATTCAGCCTACGTCCACGGGCACAAAGTAGATGTGGTTATTTTATTACCAAAACGAGCCGGACCAACCTGTTTAAGGATAAGTCTAATAGTAACCGAGCTGTTTGGTTGTTTTTTGTGTTTTTTACAAGTAATAATCAAATGAAAGACTTTCCAACCAACCTATACAAATGAGACTACTCTCCCTTTATATACTAAGGAAAATACAACATTATTCCCACATCTCCATGACGTCAGCCATGTGATTCTCCGGCTGATTGACGGGCTCTCTGCTCCAAGACTGTCTCGCCGAAAGTGAACCTGTCACTTGACAGCTTGTCACATCACTATGTTTTCTCCACTGCCACACATAATATACTGTTGCCAGCTTGTAAAGTGCTCCCAAATAGGGGTACATACCAGAGGGAAAAATCCAAACCATCCCTGATCACTTGTCGGTTGTCAAGAGATCGGCCAAATGATCTGCCGAACTACCCAAGCTACTATCGATCTGACCCAACACGTCTGAGCTCATTTCCACGACTTAAAACGAAAGACACTGCTGAATCCAAGCTACTGGCCCAAAGTGGTCGGTCTTGAATCTGATGTTGTCAGTCTCTAGAAATTGTACCAAGCTGTATACTCTGGTCGGCCAAATCTGGGACACTGTCACGAACACCATCCCTGACCGATGAATAACCCAAACCCTCAGAACATTTGACCTTCAAAGGGGGAAAATTCCATCTCTGCCCTTATCGAATTGTTCAGATACTTTGTCTCAAAAAATCACCATCAACAAAACCCATTGACCTTAATCATCATGCAGATGATGATGTGATCCAACCAAAATCGTTCATTGTCAACATTGGTTTCTCTGAGCTGCCAACTATGTATGTGTCTTACAGTTCTACCCAGGGGCAGTGCAAGCCAATTTAGCCCACATGGTCTGAAGATCTTGTCTCGATATCTTCTCTTGTCCAGGTAATCACTTATATTTGTGTTTGCTGCTTTTCTGATATTTGTCTACTCACTCATTGTTTCTCCTCTGTATTTCTTCTTTTTTAGCCAATTTTTTGAGGTCAATCATATCGTTGAGATTAAAGATCCTTTAGTAGGCTTGGACTTTTCATTTGTTGGGGTATCCTCAATTACTTCTAATTGGCGCCCTTCCCTCATACCATAATAGAGGCCAAGATCACTTTGAGGTAGATCCTTACCTTAGATATCTTCAATCTATCTGAGAAGCAAAATCACCTTGCCTTTTTTGCCATTCATACTCCCTCGGCTTCTACTGTTATTATCTGGCGCAGCGGAGGTGTGCTTCGAGAAAAACCTTAACTTTAAAATTTTTAAACTTACCGAATAAATTATTCAATATCTCATATGAATAATTCATTCATATTTCACCTAAACATATTATATTTGATATCAAATAACAACATAATTAATTTAGAAAACATCGCGAAACTTTTACGAAAATATTTTTCCGTAAAATAGCATAAAATATGTTTTTGACCGAACCGACCAACCAATAGATACGGGGGCTTCCCAGGTCAGCCCCAATAGTACTTGGGTAGTTCATGGGCTGTCCGAATATTGACCAATTCACTATTTTAATAGTCGTTACCTGGTAAACCTGAAACTCACCCGGTAACGCTATTTTTCACCGGTTCCACATATTTTTATTCCGAAATAATTTTCAGCAATTATTCCAATGCCAATACATATCCAATATATTTTAATAACATATTTTTCATCACCAAATTTCAAGAATCTCCAGATCTGATCTGGATGTAAAAATATTCATTTTTCATGCTTTAAATCTAATTTTCTCAACATTAATCATATTAATATTTACATCAATCAAAGCCACCACCAATGAAGAACTCACGAATAATTCTAGGTATTATTAGAGTGGTCATAACACTCTAAAATGACAACAATTCATTATATGATAAAATTGAACTAATATTACACAAATATTACTCATTCTTACTTCACACATGCATCTAGCCACCAAAACCAACAACCAAATCAAAAAGCCCCAAATTTTAAAGTGTAAAGTGTTGGGGTTTTAGGGGCTTAATCCGGTAACGCAGCGGAAGCGGTGGAAAATCAAATTTTCTGATTTCAAAACTTTTTCTCGGATTAATTAAATAAACATATTTATTTAATTATCCAATAATCAAATTATGAAATAAAATTCAAATGAATCATATTCAAGTGAATTTACCGAATTGCCCTTACACTTGGTATTTAGTCCATTTTTGTCCGAAATTGATCTAATCAATTTTGAATGATTCTAAATCATTTCTAAGATGAACTTAGCATGTTCAAAACATCAAAACACCAAAAGCAACACAAATGCCCAAAATTGGACCCATGGCCGAATGCGCTCCAATGGTGTCATTTTGTGCACTTTGTCATTTCATGCATCAAAACACATCAAGATGTAATCCAATGAACATGAAACTTTATATGCATCATATAAACATCCAAATGCACAACATATATGAAAAGCCCCAAATTTGGAATTGGTCATGAACCCTAATTTTTCAATTTCTTCAAATTGGACAAATTAGACCAAATTGGTTAAATCCAATACTTCAATCATGTTTCTTCCATCCAATAAAAGTCTCAACACAATGAAACAACTAAAGATCAAATCTAGGTCATCTAAGAGTTGGTAAACAACTCTAGATTAGCAACAAGGTTTCCAAAACCATAAAAGAACACTTATTACTACAATAGCCATAAGCTTCCTTCATCATACATGCTCTACACACTTTCACCAAAACTTCCACCATCAAAAACACAAAGAATAAAGAAAGAAATAACCTAAGAACATCATATGTTAAAGCCTAGATCCTAAGGAACATTTTCCTTTCTAATAGTAAGTTAAAAAACTTACTAAAATCCAAGCTTTCTTTGGTTTCTTCTTTCTTTCTCACAAGCTTTCTTTGGTTTCCATTAATGGAGTTTTTCTTTAAAGTGTATTAGGTTAAGAAGAATGAAATGAAAAAACAATATATACTTGTATCATAATGGCCTTGGCCGAATTCACTAAAGGAATACAAGTTTTGTAATTTCAATTTCATTTCACTTTACATTTAGTCAACTTGCATAATATCCTAATAACACTTTATTAGATATTTAATTAAGTCAACAAAGGCAACCAAGAAAATATAACTCTTATATTTCTAAGGTCATGGCCGAATTTTGATAAAAAATAAGGAAAAGATATTTTCATTTTTCAAACAATTTTGAACAAATATCTTAAGAAGTCAAAATCAATTTGACAACTTTTTCCTTTAATGTAAAGTCAAACATTTACATTTATAATCATTTCCTAACTTTATCATTTGGTGATATATTTATATTTTAATTATATTATTCATTTAACAATTAAATAATTAAATAATTAATTAAATACAAATATATCAAACATATGTATTATATTTACTTTAAATATCTCAAATACACATATTAATGATATATGTCAAATACCTTTATTTGACTACTTATTAATGTGTATTTAATAATATCATATATTAAATACAAATACACATTAATTAGGAAATGACGGTTCGGCCCGTTCGCATGTATTTTCGTTTAACGATTAAACGATTTATAAATAATCTTCATTATTCATAAATGTTGCTCTAGTGCTCTACGAGTATGTTTCATTATTGAGACTCTCTAGATTCAGGTATATCCGTCACGAAATCCAATTTCGTGTCCATAATCTATCCACCCGTAGATTATGACGATCACGGATAATCTCACTGAATCATACAGGTCGAGGTCATTGCATACGTATAATCCCTCCGTCACAGGTATCCAGATAATCCCAGAGATATATATGTAAACGTCAAATCTCTATAGGTATTATCTCGTCGACGTATCAATTAACAATCTTTAAATAACACTCGGAACTTACTTCCGATGTATACTGTGGCCACAGATTTAACAGACTGTTAAATATATATGGACTACCTATGCTCTGTACACAGAACTGACGGATCCTATCTTGACACACACAGGATATCCTGAGGATCGATCCACACCCACGAACAGGCGGAGGTCTGATCTAAATAGATCGGTGACGTGACTGCCATCTAAGTGTGGAGGATGTCTCATACATCCACAGTGGTGTCTCAAGTCGAAGGACCACTATGCTACTCAACCCGAGAAGATTCTTATTGACGTTGGTGTACCATCCATTAAGAATCTTCGGTGAGCCGTTCAGTGTTTATACACTATAAACACCTACACGTCCATACTAGTCTCCCCAGACTCATGGTTCACTGGGATAAACCATCAGACCAAGTCTCGATATACGACATGTACTGGTCTCAACGGATTTGACTAACCGACCCGTGTTAGTGAATCTTGACCAGGAACTATGTTTGATATATATATATAACAGTGACACTTCCCAATGTCAATTACAAACTCCATTTTAACTGTGTACTGTATTATATATTATCGGGCCTTTGTCTAATATATACATATCACTAAACCACATTTAGTTTCAATCTAATAGTAATTAGATCGAATACGTATATAAGAACAAGAGGTGCAACCATAAATAAGTAATATTATGGAATAAGGGGATGTTCGTATTCATGAATCAGACATAAATACGGTCCGGATTGGCGCTCTGAGCACCAACCCCAACAATTTCTCCCACTTGCTCTAGTGCCAATCCATGGTATCATATACACATCTCAATGTGTATCATATACTCATGGCTCTCAAAAGCTCACCCAGTACTTAAGAGGTAGGCAACAAAAAGCAGGTCCGCTATGACATATTGAGTTTGTCAAACAAACTCCATCGTTTCCCATAGTTAGCATCATTCATATTTTGTAGAATCTAATTTATACATTAATATGACACTGATGCTACATCAGTATTATGCTACAGCTACTAAGTTGTCCAAGTATTTAGGGATCGAATCCAAAATACTATATGGACAACCGCAAGCACAACACCAATATAAAACTTCTAATTTATAAGGTCACTATACAACTTCATAAGTCAATACTTCATAAGTTGCATCTAATTCCACTGAAACAGTAGAATCATTCGTGACACTCCCACTGCATCTTTTGTGACTCTTTATGACGTAGACTGTCTAACGTCATAGTTAGTCTCAAAACTAATATGACCCTAATGTTGCAGACTGTATTCTCCATGAATTAGAAACTCGTTCTTAATATCTCAAAGATCACAAAGAACGTGTTTCAAGATCCATCATATGGTCTATAGAATATCAAATAACTAATAACAATTTACGAATTTACGATTAAATCGACATCGTTGATCGCACATAATAAAGTATTCATTATGTCATCATCAAATGATACATAACATTGATTAGACATTCTAATCAATATTTCTTTCGAAAAAGGTATCATCTTTTACGAAAGATGAATACTGTGTATAAGACATACAATAACTGTCGAACAGTTATACTAACTGTCATACAGATAGCCTTGTTATGTCCTTTATTAGATCATATCTATGCATGACTAATAGGAGTATCTCACAAGTCTTTTAGTTTTTATATCTTAATAAAACTTTATATCAATATAACAAAGACTACTCCCACTGTTATCACGGAGTAAAGAAGACTTAGGTAAATCTTTTACCTTACAAACATCTCATTATTACCATAATAATGATAATGTTGTTAGGATATATAACACTAGAAAGTAATTTGTACGCTCCCACTAACCCTTTTATCACATATGTATTCTATATACTTTGACAAGATCAGACAATCTGACGATATCAAAAATAGAGAACACATATTTCTGGAAGACTTATCCGAGTCTACAATAGGCTCTATAAGCTTAGCACAAAACTGCGATCTCAACAGAACACAAACTCTAGGGCCATTCCAGAATGAACTCTTCAAACAAAGAAATCACAACTGATCTCTTATCTGAATAAGTTATTCAAAAAACGCCACTTTGCATTCTTTAGCTAAAATGTACAGTTTAGTATCAACATTAACCAATATATCTCTAATTGTTCATTTAGTTTGACTAGAGATAAGTTTTCTCAGAATCTACAATAGATTGCTGAATATAACTTTTCTCACTGTCATACTGTAAAGGTTAAACCTTTAACAAGCTCATACTGCTTTTGCTGAGCAAACAATTAGCACATATCATGAACTAATTCATAATGAAAGCTTAATCAAGTTCAAAACTTGATCGTAGTAAGCTATGAACAATCTTAGATCTATGGTCCAATGGTGAACTTCCAGAATCGATATCAAATATCGCTTCCATTATAAGTTATAGGATTTTTCTTCAATAAGAAAACAACAGAACCATTAAGTATCAAATACTCGTAAATGATTCTGATATCCTATTAGACTTATATAGAAGATGTATAAGGGTTGTTTCATCATTATTAATTACGTAGTTCCATTTATAATTTATCATTCTCACATTTGACTTCAATAAGTCAAGTCTTTTCTACAATAGTTAACATCAGATGTTACACACCAAGTTATAAATCAATTTTTATTACTTAGGATCGTAGGAAAGATATTCTATTAAATAGAATACAATATTCTATTAATAGAATAAATGATAAACTTTTACTTATACCTCCAGGTGTAAGTAATTTCCATTATATAACTATTATATAAAAGAAAGATTCAAATCTCAAACTTTTCAAGATTCGAATTTTCTACCTATACATATCATATATGTAACTGTAGAAATTAATGGAACATTAATTAAAGAGAGTTATAGTGTTACTAGAGCATATCCCCAAGAGTATTGAAACTAATTCGGTAACATTCAATATCAACAAATCAAATCATATAAGATTCGACTGCTCCCACTACTCAATTCCATCAAGATGGAATCGTGGAAGAATAATATTGAATATGAATCATATTCACTGAATAACCTTAGAACTAATTGCTTTAAATTCAAATGTTTGATCGTATCAAAGATCTTTGAACAGTTCAAAGACTAGTAATGAATTTTAAGGATCAAGTTTTCAAAATACTTTAGATTGAATATATTTGAACAAGTCAAAAATGTTCAATCTACGTTTCATCAGAACAGATTGAAAGTTCTTGATACTTTCAAGACTTTCAATATGTGTTCCTTCAGAAACACGTAACTAAGTTATGACAATTCATCAACTAAGTTACGAACTAAAGAAAACTACCTTAAGCAATTATTATTTATTAAACTACATACATCCAATGTATCAGTTAAATAATTTGGTGTACCAATGACAATCATTGGTTAAACGAGATATTAATCACTTTCCTGAATACAATATTCATTAAATGGATAAGGATGTGTGGTGTGATCTCGTATCAAAAAATCCTTTACCATACGGATAAGCATCTAATGCTTAAGTGATTAAACTCATAGCAAACCGTTCTAAATTATTTATATTACCGAATAATTTTTCTTAATGTTTATCTTTATGTCAATGACACTACTAGTTATATTTAAAATATATATATAAACAATTGTTTATTAAGAACAAGTAACTATCCAATAGTCGCAAGTTCCGATATCAAATATCAAAACATCGTTAACTAATATTTTTAAAAACTAGATGGGAGATCTGGTATCCAATACCTATAGTTGTATTATTTGTGAAAATCGATATTTTCTATACACAACTATACACATCTCCTTTCTTTAGCTTTACTATTTGCATTCAACTATTCAAACAATTGCAAATAATTGATTAGCAAATCGTGTCGGACATATTGCCTCTAAAGGTATTAAAGCTAAGAAACGTCATTACTAGATAAACAAATACCTAATGAGGCTTTCTTAATGCCAGTCAAGAATCTCGAGACATGAACTAATTCAAGTCAATTCTTACTGCATAAACAACTATTCTCTCTAAAGTATTATATCCTAAAAGGAATATCTATCTAGATTATCTATCATGACTTAGAAACTAAGTCATTAACCATCTTTATTTTTGAAGAAAATCGGAACAATAGTTCCCGATGGTTTAGACTAATCTAATAATATCCTTGTCTAATAGTATCTAGAAACTATTCTAGAATAACTGCAACCAAGAGTCTAGTCAGATAACATATCAAAATACGTGTGCAGTAAATAAAAGTTTAATTCTATATAAACAATAGAATAAGGAAACAATAAACAACAATTTCCATAATAATACACACTGCCAAAGTTATGGAATATTTTAAACTTAGCAGTGCCTCCCACTATTTTACGTAATACCGTAATCCCCAACGGAAAAACGAGAATTCAATAATTAAATCGAATTCCATAATGGGAAGAGACCCCATGAATATATTTCGACTCACAGCAGAGGCACGGTCTCGCCTACGTATATTCACAGGTAGACAACTAATTGTCAATCACTCACTAGTGACTCCGAGTTCCGGTCCTGGTCGTTTCTCATTGTCGCTGCGAAGGCAGGCCCACAAGGAGACGTACCAAGGTTAAACTCGTCAATGATAAACTCAAGTTACTTGCGTAACCCTGACAGCTAGGGCACGTTCAGGATTCCGCTTTCGCTTGAATTTATCTTGTATCTAATATACATCCGGCATAAATAAATTTATATCGGCTACACCCTCACAGCAGAGGCACGGTCTCGGATGTAGTCAACGAAAAAATATTTATAAACCGTATTGTATGAGACGGACCAAGAAACAAGTATTCCAAATACTAGTTACTTTAAAACCTTATTAAACGGGGATATTCCATTAAGTGTCATACACCCTAAATCTAATCAAATTAGATTATAACATGCATGTATAAAGTCAAGAAAACATGATTAAACATTGAATAAAACAAGCTGGTCATTTTATGGAGGCCTAGAATCAGACTCGCTCTGATACCATTTTGTTGGGGTTTTTAGGGGCTTAATCCGGTAACGCAGCGGAAGCGGTGGAAAATCAAATTTTCGATTTCAAAACATTTTCTCGGATTAATTAAATAACATATTTATTTAATTATCCAATAATCAAATTATGAAATAAAATTCAAATGAATCATATTCAAGTGAATTTACCGAATTGCCCTTACACTTGGTATTTAGTCATTTTTGTCCGAAATTGATCTAATCAATTTTGAATGATTCTAAATCATTTCTAAGATGAACTTAGCATGTTCAAAACATCAAAACACACCAAAAGCAACACAAATGCCCAAAATTGGACCCATGGCCGAATGCGCTCCAATGGTGCCATTTTGTGCACTTTGTCATTTCATGCATCAAAACACATCAAGATGTAATCCAATGAACATGAAACTTTATATGAATCATATACACATCCAATTCACAACATATATGAAAAGCCCCAAATTTTTTTGTAGGAATTTATCTTCTCTAAAATACTTGGAGAGCTTTTTATGATATTTGGAGGCTAGAATAACATTAACTAAGTAAAGGAAAAAAATTTCCCTCTTTATATATGGCTTTGGCGTGAGATGGGGTTTTTTTTTGTCAATTTTTACATTCATTATCTAATTAAATATCAAGCAAAAGTTATCAAATCCAATTTGATAACTAATACCTTTAAATATCATGCAAAAAATATCTCACCATTTATCATACTAATTATGACTTATGTATATTTTATTTTTAATTACTTAATTATTTACAATTAAATAACTAAATAACTAAATAATTAATATATATATATATATATATATATATATATATATATATATATATGTGTGTGTGTATTTTTTTATTTACATTAAATAACAAAATACATTTATTAATGACATGTGTCAAAATCTGATTTTATAATTAATTAATGTGTATATAATCAAATTTTATATTAAATACAAATACACATTAATTATTAATTGATCGAAATATCCATATGTATGTATTTTTTATTTAACCGTTAAACGATTCAAATTAACTCATTTAATCCGATAAAGTATTATGAAGAATATGTATTATTCATAACGCGTTGCCCAAGTGGGACTCTCTAAGTTTAGGTTTATCCGTCACATAATCAAATTCCATATCCATAATTCACTCACTCGTAAATTATGATGACCACAGATAATCTCGCTAAACTATGCAAGTCGAGGTCATTGCATACATATAATCCCTCCATCACAGGCTATCAATATTATACCGGGAATATAGATAGGAACATCAAATCCTTAAGGTATAATATATTCAACTTACAAATTTATGATATCTAAATAAAACTCGAAACTCGCTTCCGAAGTATACCACGACCATTGATTTAATAAATCACAAATACATGCAGGATGCCCATGCCTTGTACATAGGACTGACTGATTCTATCTAATACTCATAGGATATCATTAGCATGAGTCCACACCAAACGAGCAGACAGAGGTCTGATCTATAGAGATCGCTGACGTGAATGCCATCAAAATATGGAGGATGTCTCTTATATCCACAGTGGTATCTCAAGTCGAAGAACCATCATGTACTCGATTCGAGAATATTCCTTGATGTTGGTGTGTACCATCTATTAGTAAATCTTTGGTGAGCCGTTCAGTGTTTATCAAATAAACACCTACACGTCTATACAAGTCTCCTAAGACTCATGATTCATTGGGATAAACCATCGCTCCAAGTTTCGATATACGACATGTACTAGTCTCAACGGATTTTACTAACCGACCTTTGTTAATAAATCTTAGCCATGAACTTTATTTGAGAATATACAACTTATAGTGACACTTTCCAATGTCAATTAAAAACTACGTTGTTGTAACTGCGCACTACATTGTAAATCCTGAGGTCTTTTTCTAATATATATATTACTAAATCAAATTTAGTTTCAATATAATCGTAATTAGGTCGAATAAGTAAATAAAAACAAGAGGTGTAACCATATATAAGTAATATTATGGAAAAATGTATTGTTCGTATTCATGAATCAGACATAAATACTATATGGATTGGCACTCCAAACACCAACCCTAGCAATTTCTCTCACTTGCTCTAGTGCTAATCCACTATATCATATACACATTTAAATATGTATCATATATGCATGGCCCTCAAGAGCTCACCTAGCACTCAAGTGGTAGGCAACAACAATTGGGTCCGCTATAAACATATTGAGTTTGTCCAACAAACCCAATCATTTCCCATTGCCAGCATCATTCATATTTTGTAGAACCTAAGCTATACATCAATATGACTCAGATGGGACATCAATATTGTGCTATAGTTACTGAGTTGTCTAAGTATTTAGGGATCAAATCAAAAATACTATCAGACAATCGCAAGCAAAACACTAATGTCAAAACTTCTAATATATACGGTCACTATGAAACTTCATATGTTACAACTAATTGCACTCACATAGTAAAATCATCTGTGACACCCCTACTGTATCTTTTCTGACTCTTTATGACATAGACCGTCTAACATCACAATTAGACTCAAAAATAATTTGAACCTAATGGTTGTGTACTATATTCTTCATAAATAAGAAACTCGTTCTTAATTTCTCAAAAATAATAAATAACATGTTTCAAGACACATCAAACGGTCTAAGTGTATCAAAATAGCTCGTAGCAATTAAGATTAAATCGGTATCTTTAATCGTAAATAATATAATATTTGTTATGCAATCATTCTATGATGCATAAGATTAACTAGACATTCTAATCAATTTCTCTTTCAAAAAAGGAATCATCATTTACGAAAGATAAATACTATATATAAGACACACACTAACTGTCACACAAATAGTATTGTTATGTCATTTATTAGATCATATCTAATGCACGACTAATGAGAGTATCTAACAAGTCTCTTATTTTTATATCATATATAAAACTTTATATCAAATATAATAGATACTACTCCCTATTCTTTCATGGAGAAAATAAGACTTAGGTAAATATTTTACCTCATAAACATCTCATTATTACCTTAATAATGATAATGTCGTTAGGATATATAACACTAGAAAGAATTTTGTAGGCTCCCACTAACCCTAATATCACATATGTATTATCTATGCTTTGATAAAATCAGACAATCTTACTGATATCAAAATTAGAGAACACAGATTTTCAAAAAATTCATCTAGATCTACAATAGACTGTATAAGCTAGTATACCGAACTGCAATCTTAGCAGAACACAAACTCTAGGGCCATTCCAGAATGGAATGCCACTTTATATTTTTTAGCCAGAATGTACAGTTTAATATTAACATTAACTAACAGATCTTTAGTTGTTCAATTGGTACGACTAGAGATAAGTTTCCTCAGAATATACAATAGATTGTTGAGTATAACCTTTCTCACTGTTATACTATAAATGTCAAACCTTTAATAAGCTCACTTTACTCTTGCTGTGTAAACCATTTGCACATTTTATGAACAATTCATAACGAAAGTGCAATCAAGTTCAAAACTTGATCGTAGTAAGCTATGAACAATCTTTGATCTATGGTTTAATGTTAACTTTCAGAATCGATATCAAATATCGCTCCCACTATAAGTTATAGGATAATTTTCTTCGATAAGAAAACAGCAGAACCATTAAGTATCAAATATTTCGCAAATGATTCTACATCATATTGGACTTATATGGAAGATGTCTAAGAGTATTTTCATCTTATTAATTATGTAGTTCCATTTATAATTTATCACTCACACATTTGACTTCAAAAAGTCAAATCTTTTCTATAATCGTCGACATCCGATGTTACACACCAAGTAATAAAATAATTTCATTACTCAGGATCGTAGAAAATATATTTTATCAAATAGAATATAATATTATAGTAAATAGAATAAATGAGAAACTTTTACTTGTATATTCGAGGCGCTAGTACTTTCAATTATATAACCATTATACAAAAGAAAGATTCAAATCTCAAACTTTTCAAGATTCAAATTTTCTACTTATACATATCATATATGTAACTATAGAAACTAATGGAACCTTAATTAAAATGATGAATTAATGTTAATGGAGCATATTCCCAAGAGTAGTGAAACTAATTCGGTAACACTCAATATCAAACGAATTAAATAATATAAGATTCGATTCCTCTCACTAACCAATTCCATCATGATGGAATCGTAGAAGAATAATATTGAAGTAAGAATCATATTCATTGAATATTCTTAGGACTAATTGCCATAAATTCATATGTTTGATCGTATCTAACATCTTTGAATAATTCAAAGACTCACGATGAATTTTAAAGATACATTTTTCAAAACTTCAGATCAAATATTTTTGAACCATTCAAAATATTCTATCCACATTTCATCATAAATATGTAACTAAGTCATGACAACTCATTGGCTAAGTTACGAAGTAAATAAAAATACCTTAAGCAATTTAAAATTCATTAAAGTACATACATCTAATGTATCAGTTTAATAAATTTTATGGTCTAATGACAATCATTAGTTAAATGAGATTTATTCACATTCCCAAATACAATATTCATTAAATGGATAAGGATATTGTTAGGGTTGGTGCTCGGAGCACCAATTTTCTTATGTATTTCCCTGTAAATACTTATGCAATAATTATATTATGAATAAAATCAATAGTTTCTATTATATAACATCTCTTTTTATATGGTTAAGATGTAATTGATCTTAGAATGGTTAGTTATGATATTGTTGCAAAAGCGTCGCAACTGACATTGAGTTGTATCATGGCGTTGTCATTTTTCTATTGTTCCTGGTCAAGGCTTACACTACTTGGTCAGTAAAGTAAACACGTTGAGACTGGTACATGTCATATAATGGAATCTTGGATTCCAATGGTTTCTCAATGAACCTTGAGTCTTGGAGACTCGTATAGACGTGTAGGTGTGTATAGTAGATAAACACTGAACGACTCACCGAAGATTCTTAATGGATGGTACACCAACGTCAATAAGAATATTCTTGGATTGAATAGCATAATGATTCTTTGACTTGAGATACCACTGTGGATCTATGAGTTATTATCCACACTTTGATGGAAGTCACGTCACCGATCTATTTAGATCAAACCTCCGCCTATGTGGTGTGATCTCGTATCAGACTATCTTTTACCATATAGAATAAGCATCTAATGCTTAAGTGATAAAATCTCATAAAGCATTGTTCTAAGTTATTTACTTGACCGAATATTTTTCTTAATGTTTATCTCTAGGTCAATGACACTGCTAGTCATATTAAAATATGTAACAATTGTTTAGTAAGAACATGTAACTATCCAATAGATGCAAGTTTTGATATCAAATATCAAAACAATCATTAAACTATATTTTAAATAACTAGATGGGAGATTTGGTATCCAATACCAATAGTTGTCGTATTGTGAGAATCATATTTTCTACTCACAACTATACGCATCTCCTTTTTTTAGCTTTATAATTTGCCTTCAACTATTCACAATAATTGCAAATAATTGATCAGCAAATTATGTCGAACACGTGACCTCTAAAGGTCACTAAAGTCAAGAAACGTCATTAGCAAATAAACAAATACCTAATGAGGTTTTCTTAATACCAGTCAAGAATCTTGAGACATGAACTAATTCACATCAATTCTTATTGCACAAGAAACTATTCTCTCTAGAGAATTATATCCTAAAACGGATATCTATTTAGATTACCTATCGTGACTTAGTAACTAAGTCACTAATCATATTGATTTTTCAAGAAAATCAGAACAATTCTCGATGGTTTAGACTAATCTAACAATATCCAAGCCTACTCTTGATCTATAACCTATTCTAGAAAACTGCAACCATAAGTGAAGTCAGAAAACATATATATAAATATACATACAATGATTAAAAGTTTAATTCTATCTATATAATAGAATAAGGAAAACATAAACGGTAATTTTCATAATATTATACACTGCCTCAGTTATGGATTTTTAACTTAATAGTGCCTTCCACTACGTTATGTAATACAGTAATCCCCAACCGAAAATGGGAATTCAATAATTAAATTGAATTCTATAGTGAGAAGTGGACCCCATGAATATATTTCGACTCACGACTTTGACACGTTCTCGCCTACGTATATTCACATGTAGACAATTCATTGTCAATCACACTTATTGTGACTTCTGATTTTGGTCTTGACCATTTCTCGTTGTGACAGTTTTGGCATGTTCGCAGAAGGCGTATTAAGGAATCATTTTTCAATGACAAACTCAAGCTACCGATGTAGTCCTGACAGCTTTGGCACGTTCAGGAATAAACTTTCACTTGAATTTATCTAATATCAAATATATATCTAGTACAAATAATTTTCCATCAACAATATCCTCACAGCTTTAGCACGTTCTCAAATATAGCCACAAAAATTTAATAATATCTGTATCGACAAGGTGAACTAAGAAATAAGTATTCCTAATACTAGTCACTTTAATGCCTTATTTAACAGGGATTTTCCTAAATTGTCAAACAATTCGAAATTAATCAAATTAATTTCACATGCATGTGCAAATAATAAAATTGGATTAAATATAACATATCAAGCATGAAACATGTAATGGATATAGGATCCGACTCTCTCTGATATCATTTTGTTAGGGTCTGGCGCAGCGGAGGCGTGGTTCAGGCGAAATCATAACTTTAAAATTTTTAAACTTACCGAATACATTATTCAATATCCCATATGAATAATTCATTCTTATTTCACCTAAAAATAATATATCCGATATCAAATAACGACATAATTAATTTAGAAAATATTTTGAAATTTTTACGAAAATATAATTCTGTAAAATAGCATAAAACATGTTTTTGACCTAACCGACCAACCAATACACACGGGGGCTGTCAAGTCAGCCCCAATAGTACTTGGGCAGTTCATGGGCTTCCAGAACAGTGACCAATTCACTGTTTGGACAGCTGTTACCTGGTAAGCCCGAAACTCACTGTAACATCATTTTTTACCGTTTTCGTATATTTTCACTTCTAAATGATTTTTGGCAATTATTCCAATGCCCAATACACATCCAATACATTTAAATAACATATTTTTTAATCACCAAATTTACAGAATTTCCAAATCTAATCTGGATGTAAAAATATTCATTTTTCATGCTTTAAATCCAATTTTCTCAATATTAATTATATTAATATTTACACCAATCAAAGCCACCGCCAATGAAGAACTCAAGAACAATTCTATGTATTATTAGAGTGGTCATAACACTCTATAATGGTAACAAGTCATCATATGAAAAAATTTAACTAATATTACTCATTCTTACTTTGCACATACAATTAGCCACCAAAACCATCAACCAAATCAAAAAGCCCCAAATTTTAGTGTGTAAATAATCTCTACAACTTTTGTAAGAATCTCTACAACAAAATAATTCAAGCAAGGAACAACAAAAATAGTTTTCTAAGCTAAAAAAAAAAAAGATTACTTTAATCTTCTACCTTAATCTTCCTTAAGCTCATTTAACTTTGTTCTTGTAGGAATTTTTCTTCTCTAAAATGCTTGGATAGATTTTTATGATATTTGGAGGCCCTAATCAATTTTTCTTCTCTAAAAAATTATTATTTTTTTAACTTTGTTATGAATAATATTTGGAGGCCCTAATCAATTTTTCTTCTCCTTTAACTTTGTTATGAATAATATTTGTAGGAATTTTTATTCTCTAAAATTCTCATTTGATAATTAATTAATGTGTATCTAATCAAATTTTGTATCAAATACAAATACACATTAATTATTAATTAACCGAAATGCCTATATATATGTATTTTTCATTTAACCGTTGAACGATTCGAATTAACTCATTTAATCCGATAAAGTATTATGAATAATCTGTATCATTCATAACACGTTGCCCAAGTGCTCAACGACTACACTTCATATTGTGGGACTCTCTAAGTTTAGGTTTATCCCTCATGGAATTAAATTTCGTGTCCATAATTTACCCATTCGTAAATTATGACGAGCACAGATAATCTCGCTAAACTATGCAAGTCGAGGTCATTGCATACGTATAATCCTTTTGTCAAAGGCTATCAATAATATAATGGGAATATAGATAGGAACGTCAAATCCGTAAGGTATAATATAGTCGACTTATAAATTTATGATCTCTAAATAACACTCGGAACTCGCTTCCGAAATATACCACGACCATGGATTTACTAGATCACAAAGACATGCAGGATACTTATACCCTATACACAGGACTGACAGATTCTATCTGATACTCACAGGATATCATGATGAGTCAACACCCAATGAGTAGGCGGAGTTTTGATCTATATAGATAGCTGACGTGATTGCCATCAAAGTGTGGAGGATGTCTCATATATCCACAGTGGTATCTCAAGTCGAAGGACCACTAAGCTACTTGACTCGAGAATATTCCTATTGATGTTGGTGTACCATCTATTAGGAAATCTTCGGTGAATAATTCAGTGTTTATCAAATAAACACCTATACGTGTATACGAGTCTCCCAAGACTCATGGTTCATTGAGATAAATCATCGGATCAAGTCTTGATATACGACATACAGTGGTCTTAACGGATTTTACTAACCGACATGTGTTAGTAAATCTTGACCAGGAACTTTATTTGAGAATATACAACTTATAGTGACATTTCCCAATGTCAATTACAAACTACTTTGTAACTGCGCACTACAGTGTAAATCATGGGGTCTTTGTCTAATATATACATATCGCTAAATCAGATTCAGTTTCAATGTAATCATAATTAGATCAAATACGTATATGAAAACAAGAGGTGTAATCATATATAAGTAATATTATGAAAAAATATATTGTTCGTATTCATGAATCGGACATAAATACGATCCGGATTGGCGCTCTGAGCACCAACCCTAACATTTACTACCTCTGCGAAGATGAAAGAAAAGCTAGGTGTTCTCTCATTATCTATGTCCTTTGTGTTTTCTTCTTTCAAGACTTTTAATTTGTGAGCCACAAAATTGAGGAATGATATTGGTGAGGTCGTGAGGAAAAAAAAAAAAAGGAAAGAGTAACTGTTCTGTTAAACAGTTCAAAAAAATGCATTCGGGAGGGTAAGGCTTTAGGAGTTGGGTTGAGGTTGAGAGAGTAGAAGATTAAGGCTCTTAAAGAGGAGATTGCTACATTTGAGCAGGAGTGAGTGGCAATGCTAGCTAAAGTCCAAGTTGTGGAGACACTTCAATATGGGCTCCATCAGGAAATCCAATATTTAAGCAGCTTCCTCAAATCCAATTATAACAAGTTGAGGATTTTCGAACAAGTAGGATTTTCCTCTCAAGATTTTCAGGACTCTGAATGACCTTTCCCAGTTAGGAGGCCACTTGCTGAATTCTTTGTCTTTATGTCCTATTGGCTGTACCAGTTTCCATATTAGATCCCCTACTGAGAAATTCTTATTTTTTCCCTTTTTTTTATAAGTCCTATAGATTTTCTTCTACTGAACCACCATGTTGTTAAAGGCGTGCATCCTTTGTTCGCCCAATTCGTCTAGCTCCACCATTATGGCCTGGTTGTATTCCCCAATAGTCAATTCATTCTGTTTGGCCACTCTCAATGAAAGAACTACGAATTCCATAGGCAAGACTGCATCAGGACTGAAGTTGAAGGAGAACGGGCTCACACCTGTTGCACTCTTCTTCGAAGTCATGTATGCCCAAAGAGTCTCTGAGATGATTTTGTGCTAATTCCTTGGGTTTTCCTCAATCATCTTCTGCAGGATACCTATAAGTATTTTATTTGAAGCTTTTGCTTGTCCATTGACATGTGGGTAGTGAGGCGTGGAGTTAATCAGCTTTATCCCATAATCCTCTACAAAATCCTTCATCTTTTCTCCTGTAAACATGGTCCATTGATTCGTTATTATGGATTTAGAAATTCGAAACTTGTGGATGAGGTTCTCCTTGATGAACTGGATTACATCATTCTATTCCACTTTTTTAATGGTACATCCTCCACATATTTTGTAAAATAATATGTAGCTACAATGATAAAGTTGTGCCTCTTTGAAGACACATGATACTCTTTCCCAATCAAGTCCATGACCCACATTCGGAAAGGCCGTGACTTTATTACTGAGTACAACTCACTTGTAGGAACTTGCTGGATGGCTCCATATTTCTGGCACTGTTGACATCTATTAGAGTAACTGATGTAATCTATGAGGATGGTTGGCCAATACTAGTCATGTCTTCTCAAAATACATCTTATCTTTATTCTTGCCTAATGAGCACAACATACTCATTCATGAACTTATTTCATCACCTCCATTGCATTAGGAAAACTCAAGTATCGTAGGAGTAGCCCGTCAAATCCTTTCATGTATAACTCTCCTCCCAGAAAGATAAAATTCTATGCTTGAACCTTCAGTCTGTGAGGAACCTTGGCATTTGGTTTCTCCAGGTACTTCTTGAATTTTTCCCTCCAATTTCATGCCACTTCTATATCAATATTTAAGATTTCTAAATTAAATCCTCTTTCCCGGATGGAAAGATGTATACGTTTTTATATGAGGACTAGCTTGTGTGTGAGCTCTTCCGATATTTTCATCCTAGAAGCAATTTAAGCTAGCTGATCTGCTTCCCAGTTTTCTTCCTTTGGTATGTGTTGGAATGTCACTTTGTCCAAAGACTTTAAGAGATGTATGGTAACTATGAAATAATGAGCCAATGAAAAACTATTGCACTTTTATTCTCCTGCTACTTGTTTCAAAACCAACTGAGAATCTCCTTGAAGGTTTTCAAGCCAATGATGAGGGCTTCATATTATGCCTAGTTATTGGTGCATTAAAACTCCAAATTCAAAGACAAAGCTGTTTTGGACCCTGCAGGACAAGTGATGATGATTCCTACTCCTGCTGAACATTTAGTACTGGATGTTAGGATATATGCTTTAGAGCTTCATGTAATGTAAACAAAATTATTTATTTTGAAATAAAAGATGCATTATTCATTTGTCAAATATTTGATTTAAATCGCATATTGTAAATTATCTTTGTTTACTTTTGATTACTCATATACCTTCAGACTTAGTGTATGAGTGTCATACACAAGAGGATTTAAGTCTGAAGTTAGTAATCTAAAATAGTCCCTAGAGAGCAAACAAAGCAGGTACTTTGTTTGTGGTTTATCTATAGTTGCAGTCCATTCTATAATTGTATGGCGACCTTGATCTGGGATCATCCATGTGGTGACATGAGAATGAAGGCACCTTATATGATGTGATCATCTAGGACTAGACCCAGATAAAAATAAATTTCTTATAATATCCGTTAAATAAATAAATTTATTTTAATCTACTAAATGGTCATATATGGATTGATCTAAATCCTGGGTGTACTGTGAACTCCTGCATTGCAGGCTATGTCATTTGATTTACAAAGGTGAGGTTGGTGCAATCCCGACCAATAGCTACGTATTTTAGGGACATGATTTGGTGTGTAGCTGAGGACGTTTTACATAGATATGGAGTCCACTCATTGCGAGAAGTATATTAGTATCTTCTTTAACGGTTGATTTGGTACTTGAACGGTTAGAACGCTCAAGTCTTTCTATTACAAATAGAAAGATTAATATTCATAATAGTTATGAATAAATTGTTCATTAGAGAATCAATGGTATTTACAACATAAAAATAATTAGAGGGATAAAATAGACATTATGACTCGGCTCTAATTATGAGATACTAATGAAGGGCCAATATAAATATAATGACTATATCGATGGACACCGATGTAGTTCAGCTTCTATTAATTGTTCGAATCTCAGATGTTAAAAAGAAGAAGTGTCTGATTTCCTTAAGCTTTCTCTTTAACCCATGTAACGAGCTTTAGGCTAGTGACTCCCAGACCAGTTGGCCTTAGGGCATTAAGTGTTAAAACACCCATACAGACTTAATTGATTGAGTTAGAGAGGCTACGAAATCAAACTTATTCATAGATTTTTTTTTACAAACTCAAGTTTTACCGTTTTACGTGAACAATCACTGCTTACTGAGGTAAGATGTTCGGTTACTAAGTAAAAGCTTGATTATTATAATTATCAATTTTTTTAACTAACTCAAGCTCTATCATTTTACATGAACAATCACTGCTTACTGAGGCAAAATGTCCAGTTAATAAGTAAAAGCATGGTTAGTTTTTTGAATAAAAACACAAATTTCATTGCTTTTAGGTGATACCTCCAACAAACTAGAAAACTGAATATTACAAAATTTTCACAACTCATGATTATATGTTACCATGTATGTTGATAATACTTGTCAAAAGAGCATATGAAGATCAAATTTAATCAATATTATGGAGAATTCACAAATTTAAATGATTCAAAAAGAAAGAAACAAAAATAACTTGTTGCAAATTATATTGAGATGCGTCTTAAGAGCGAAAACTCCTTACACTGCCATCTCTGAGTAACAATTCTACTTGGTTAGTCAAAAATTTGTTGTTGATTTGTTCGTAGTTTTGTTTTTTGAAAAGCACAAAAGAAAATCAACATTAAACTTTTTTTACACATAAAATAACAACAAAGCAAATACAATATAAAATAATTTTTTTTTTTTTTACATAAAACAACAACATAAAAACGAAAATATTTTTTTAAAGAAAAAATAACAATGAAACATAAAAACAAAAACGAACAATGAAACATAAAAATGAAAATTATATAGTCAACTATCCCCATCCCCCAATGAAATTGAGACATCACATAGTTAGTGTGGAGTTGACAATTGAATCTACGACTATTTAAAGAAAAAAGTTATAGATTAAGATTCAAATCTACTCTACGCTTCTTGCCACGATCATTATCAGACCAGTTCAATTTAGAAAAAATGAGGTCGATTTTTGGTTCATAAGCTAAGAGTTGGTCAATTAATTCATCAGATATTTTTACAATTAAGACGATATCTTTTACCAGTTTCAAAATAAATCCAATTCTTTTGGAATCCTCAAGAAATACTAATAGAAAATAGAAAAAAGTGATCAACATTAAGTAGTCCAATGGGTTTTTGGTGAATGTTCAAGTTCGCCCATAACGCAACCGTCAATACTTCTTCCAACGTGCCTAGCCCATCTGGTAAAGCAATAAAAACATCATCATGATTAATCATTTCAGTAAGTCTTTCAAACATACTTGAGATAATGTATTATTCTCCATTTGATTTTCCTATGAGGTTTTTATCTGCCAAAGGTTTTGGAATGATCTCCAAAATTTGACTGTCACCTTCTTGCACGGCTTTTGAAACACATCTCATCAATCCAATATTACCACCGCCATATACTAAGTGCATGTTTTTCGCCATAATTCTACCCAATTCTTTTACAGCTTCAACAAATTCTGATTTAGTTCTAGAGCTAGTTCAACAAAATACATAGATATTAGTGACTCATCATCTTGAAGTTTTCTCCATTTTTGTTCTCTCTCTTATCTGGATTTGTCGAAGAGAGAAATAATGAGTTGTATTTATGGACTCTGAAAAAGGGTGAGTAATAAAAGCATTAGTACCTGCAAAATGATAATTGTCAGATAAACAGTAAAATATATCGTGAAAGTCAAGAAGTTTAGATACTGTCGGCAAAATTAAAGTAAAGGAAATCATAATATTAAATTGAAACAATATGTACTGGCAGTTATGATTCTGGCTCACATCCTCATCTGGTTTTACGTCCAATAACGGCTTGAACGCCCTTTATGGGCCGTGGATATGCTTCCCATCCAATTTTCTTATAAATTGGCAAATAGAGTCTTTTAAAGTCAAATTCTCGAGACTGTATTATTGTCTATTTTTTTTTGAAATTATGAATGCAAATTGCGAATTACTCGATGAACATGTCCATTAGGATGCGTCTCAAGAGTCAGTGTTATATCATCTAAATACTCATTACTCAAGCCATATCTAATGAATTTAATTTTATCTTCGCGATTGTCAGACACCATTCCTGAAGAATGATAACGAATGTTGCATGTCCAATGTGCGTATTTATAACAAACACCTTGTAATATCCCGATTTTTTTAGAGTGTTCTGGAAGATTTCCGAAATAAAGATAATGATTTGGAATGTGATGGTATTTGAAAATAAGAGTATATGGGTTGGAAAATATATCGAAATATTTTTTTAAGTGAAATTTTGAGAATTCGAAAAACACGTGGTTTCAAGAACCGGTTACGCGATTCCTAATTATATCATTATAAGCATAAAATTTTCTTGTTTCGGCTATAAAATTGCAAACGAACTCCGATTGAGTTGATTTTGAACCATTACACTCGTTTTGCCGAGATGAACAACTTTCGTGTTGAATATGTTTTGAAATTCACATCAGAAAGGATTCAAAATAGTTGATTTTTGAAAATACCCTTCAAAGTGGGGGCAATTTTTTTAATTTTTGGCACTATATGTGTAAAGCTTCTTTTTACTGTTAATCATTACAGAATTGGGAAAAAAAAGAAAAGAAAGAGAGAAGAGAATATGGAGAAGAGAGAGAAAAAAGTGGTGGCCGAAACACGGCCGGTCGGCCACCCCTGGCGGTGCGCGCCAGCACCGTCGGCTTCATCTTGACCAGGCCGGCCATGTGGTGGCCGGTGATTTCCATTTTGGCGACCGGAGCAGTGAGAAAAAAAATGGAGATATGTGAGAGTTGAATTTTTCCAATCCCAGCTCCTCGCTTCGTTTCACGGCCCGAGCTACCTATCAAATCGAAGCTATTGGAGAGTACTACAAGATTGCAGTGATGATTTTTATGATATGTCCTCGGTTACACACAAAACGAGGGGAAATAGGCAATGAACAGTAACCTTCATGTGAACAGTAACTCTGATTTGAATTTCGTCGATTCTAGCGCATTCGTGGGATGGTTTGGAGTCCTTATATGCCCTCGAAATCTCGGTAAGACCTCCCAGTAAAAATCCGCAAATTTCAAGTTTATATTTAAATGTTTGGATGCATCTAGTAGTTTTGTAAAGTAGAGTATTGATATAAATTGAATTGTTTGAGTATTAGTATATTGGATATGAGCATTCTTTAGAATCCGAGTGAAAACGGAATGACTTTGGTCGATCCAATAGAGTATGTAAGTTTTTGATAAAAGTGGATTTTTGTGTATAAAGTTGTGTTTTGGTTTTGATGATAGTTATAAGTTATTTATGATATTACGAACATGTTTGGATAAATCCGGGTAGTTTCAGAGGGTTTGGGACCTTCCGTAGTGTTTGCGGAAACTTTCTCGGAAGATTTTCCAAAAACACGTAAACCGAGAATTTAGGTGAACTAGTGGCTTGGAATAGCTTGTAATGGTGTTTTAAGATTTTTGGAACTGAAAGTATTGAAATTGGACTTGTTTTGGTTGTTCCGAAAAAATCCAGGATTTTATCATAGTTAAGTCGAGGATGCCATAAATTACGATTCTGACAGCATTTTTGTCATTTATGTTGACAAATGTGATTAGAACCTGGAGTGTTCGCGAAGTCAGGTAAGTAACCCATATGATGAGTACTTAAATTAGTGATTTTGTGTTTGGTTTTATACACACACACACACACATATATATAAAATAAAATTGACATGTTAGGTGAAAAGATGATAGTTAAGGTATATTCTTAAGAACGAAGTTCGAGATTACGTATAGTTAGGATAATCAACTACCACAAGTATGGATCTTTGTTATTTATATGATATGATGTGAGACATGAAATGAACTTAATGTTTATGTTTATGTATGGATGTATGGAAGTGTATGAATCAGTACTAATATGTATTCATGTATGTAAATATATGAGTACGTATAAGCACATGTATTAGCATATGAACGCGTATTTGTATATGTATGACATGATTGGATATGTATGATTTTGGTATAAAGGATTGGTAAAGGAAATAAGTTATGACTTTAGAATTTGTAATAGTACGTGTATATGTGCGTCATTGGGATAAGTTTTTTATTGATTAATGTATACGATTTAGCGGTATAGAGGTTGGGTTGGTATACGCTAAAGTATTTTCTGAGTGATGGAAGTTTGTGATTGATTAGATAAGTAAAGAATGTGAGGATTGTAAATATCATGGTATCGGAAAATTGAAGTAATAAATAAATTCATATGTTTGATATATATGTATATAAACGTATGTGTGTGATGATTCCGAATGATTAAGCAATTTTTGTCATGTATATGTTTGGGTGTGAGAAACCGTGTAATGAATTTGTGACACGTGTAATGGGAGGATGGATACTGTTGCAGTCACTAGGGTATGGAGTCCATCAGTCCAAGTTAAGAGTAAAAAGTACATTTGAAGTCAGTCAGAGTCAAATAAAAGTCATGTATTAGTATTTTAGTTAAGTATAATTATTATAAAAATATGTGTTTTTATGTATAAAGTTATTAAAAAATTAAGTTGGTATGTTAAGTTGAAAGGTTGGGCCACGGTCTCATATATTTGATATATATATATATATATATATATATTATATATATATATATATATATATATATATATAAGTAAAGAATGAAACATTAGTAAATAAGTAGTTATCAGAGTTAGAAGCTTATAGGGTTAGTACGGTCTATCCACTGTCGGTTGTTAGTGTGTCCTACATATGCCAAGGATCTCTAAACAAGATTAAAGTGTGAATAATCAAAATAAGTTGCGTAATTACTTTCATTGCACAGATTATAAATTTCAAAAATTCTTTGGATTTAGAAGCTCCATGTTTTGAAAATGAGTTCCAAACTCTTGGGTGAGTTTCCCTAACACCTCATTCAACTCATTTAAGTGCTAGCTTAAGAAAATTTTGAAGAAAAAAATTTCCCTTGGAGAAGAGAAGCAATGGGCATTAGCAAGGAGAAGATAGAAGAGATGGTGAATAATAGTTGACTTGGTTGGTGTGTTGTGTAATAAATCCAATTTATTTTTGCCAACCACTTCCATCACAAGTTGACAAGTGATGTAAGTCGTGGGTCCTACCCAATTAAATTCAAAATTTAAGTTAGCTTACACAACACACTTTGGGATCGGGTTCGCTTAATCCGATTAAACGAATTTTCCTTCGCGACGTAATTAAATCCAATTTAATTAAATAATAATGCCTATCAAAATTATTACGATAGTCGCTTACAAATTAATTCCAAATTAATTCGTTCGCCCGAATTAAAATCCAATTTTAATTCTGTATTGAAATCCGATTTCAATTAATATATCCGATATATTATTTAATCGACTAATTCTAAATTAATCACGTTCTCTCTTCTAGACGAATTTAATCCCATATTAAATCTTGCCGCAATTAATCCCAAATTAATTTTCTCTCTCATAATTAATCTCAGATTAATTCTGTTCGAGTCAAATGCCATTGGTGAATCTTTGGGAAGCGACCCAAGAGATTCCTGGATATGTTGGCAGTAAATACGGTCATCGGACTATCCGAACACGTGCGTACCCCGTACCACCTTCTCACCGATTTACAAGACATGGTTGGCTTCTAGCAAAGCACCGTGCCTACCTAATTCTCCAGAAATATTCAACGATGAATATATAATTTTTATCAGGCGTAGTATACAAAGTAATGTGTAATACAATCCAGTATCGGATGTCACATGCTAGGCCTAGGGCTGGAATTGTGTCTGCCTCGTACGAAACATATATTGGATCCCGCGTAACTAGTCTCTGTAGTCGGATAATCATGACCTAGTCATACTATCCCGATAGCTGCAGCATTTAAGAGTACTAGTTTTGTATCCTGTGTGATCATCATCTCCATATGACTGAAGTGATACTCCCATCTTGACATCACACCCAATACACTAAGATTCTCAGTAAACCCAGCATAGGCGTACACAGAACCTGTTAAAGCTCCGAACGACCAATACCAAAGCAAACTGATTGTCGCAAGTATTAGCGATGCAAGTCTCAGGTTAAAGATCACATACACCTACCCTGATTCGGATTCCCATAGACACAGAGTCATAATACCAATGAGAATCCAAGTGGTCTATCCAGAGCGAAGCTGTTCCTGATCCAACGGCTAACATAACCTCTTATCACACTTGCATAAATATCCAATACTTAAATATATGAGAACTATGACGTTAAGCTTCCATAATGCGTATAAGTGTAATACTAGTCTATTCCACATTATCGATGTCCAGTCTCTATAATACTACGACTAGGGATATTTAATGATTAAATCGTCTGTGGATTAATATTGTCTCATATCTTATTAATCTGATTTAACCATATGGACTTTTATCATTTATATATCCAAGTAATCCAATTACAAAATGATAAAATAGCAATTTCCTTTGTCACATAGTTAATTTGTACAAAAACACCATGTCTTTTACAAATATTGATGCTATGGGTCATAATTGTCCAACAGTCTCCCACTTGGCTCATAGTCAATCACTCAAGTATCTAACATCTGAACTATGTATAGGTCACTCAAACTTTTGCTGAGATATAGCTTTCGTCAGCGGATTTGTAATGTTATCATCTGATGCGATCTTTTCGATCTTCACATCGCCACGATGTATGATCTCGCGAATCAGATGAAATCGTCGAAGTACATGCTTGGATCATTGATGAGACCGTGGTTCCTTAGCCTGTGATGTAGCCCAGCTCAGCTGCTAACAGAACTACTCCTAATCCAATTAGGAATTTTACGGATCCAAACTGCTTCTTTTATTGCCTCAGCTGCAGCAATATATTCCGCTTTTGTTGTTGAATCGGCAACAGTCTATTGCTTGGAAGATTTCCAACTCACTGTTCCATTGTTAAAATAAAATATGTACCATGATTGCAACTTACAGTCGTCTTTATCAGTTTGGAAACTTGCATCGGTGAACCCAGCCACCTCAAGTTCTCCTTCCCCATAGACTAATAAAGCATCCTTAGTTCGTCTAAGATATTTAAGGATGTTCTTTACAACAATCCAGTGACCATCACATGGATCGGCCTGATAGTGACTGCACATGCTCAAAGCATATGAGACATCAGGTCGCGTACATGTTTGTTAATGTACGAGCTCTAGGAGAGTGCCAACAACTTTTAGATCTATCCCAGTAGATCCATATTCATAGAATAAAGGTTGCCTCTCCCAGGTCTTTCATGGAGAATTTTAATGAAAGCCAAGCTTTCACCGATTGTAGCATGGGAATGTCATTGCCAAGAAGCAATACATCATCAACATATAGGACAATGAATGTCAGTGCGCTCCACTAACCTTCATTTATACACAAGAATCATCTTCGTTTTGAATGAAACCATATTCTTTTATGATCTCATCAAAATGTTGGTTCTAAGAAAGCGATGCTTGCTTTAATCCATAAATGGATCGATTTAACTTGTAAACCATGTTTACATGTTTTGGCCCGACAAAATCGTCAGGCTGTTGCATATAAACATCCTCCAAAAGGTTTCCGTCCAGGAAAGTAGTTTTGACATCCATCTGCCATATTTCATAATCGAAATATGCAGCAATAACAAGCATTATCCGAATGGATTTAATCATGACAACAGGTGAAAAAGTTTCATCGTAATCGACACCATGTCGTTGACGATAACCTTTCGCTACAAGCCTAGCTTTGTACGTTTGTATGTTGCCATCCATGTATGTCTTCTTCTTGAAGACCCATTTACAACCAATAGGCTTAATGCCTTCTGGTGCATCAACCAGTGTCCAAACTTGGTTGGTATACATGGAATCCATTTCGGACTTCATGGCTTCTTGCCATAAAGCGGAGTCGATACCTTGTATCGTTTCCTCATACATAGCTGGTTCATCTTACTCAATAAGATTAATATCTACATGAGGTGAGATCAGAAACTCATACCTCTCATGTTGTTTTCTGACTCACTCCGACCTACGCGGTTCTTGTGTATTGGAAGATTATGGAACAGTCTCATCCCTAATGAACTGTTCGTGTTCCGTGAGGGGGTCGGTGCCATGAACAGTATCACTCTGATTTTCATTGAGTTCTACTTTCCTCCACTTATCACTGCATCTATGAATTCCTTTTCGAGGAAAACTGCATGGAGAGCAACAAATATTTTGTTCTCTTGTGGGTTGTAGAAGTAATATCATTTGGTTTCCCTAGGATAACATACAATAGGCACTTATCCGATTTGGGTTATAGTTTGGTACCATCCAAACATTTAACATATGCCTAGCATCCCCAAATCTTCAGGAATGAGAAACCCGGTTTCTTTCCTGTCCATATTTCCTATAGAGTCTGTCCAACAGACTTTGACAGAACTTTATTCAAAATAAGTATAGCACTGTTTAATGCATATCCCCAGAAGGAAATTGGTAGCTCAGTGCGACTCATCATTGACCTTACCATGTCCAACAAAGTTTGGTTTCTCCGTTCGGACACACCGTTTAATTGAGGTGTTCCGGGTGGAGTCCACTGTGAAAGAATACCATATTCTTTTAAGTAATCTAGAAACTCATTGCTTAAGTATTCTCCACCACGGTCCGACCATAATGTTTTAATACTTTTGTCGGTCTGTTTTTCTACTTCGTGTCGAAACTCTGAAACTCTTTGAATTTCTCAAAAGTTTCTGACTTGCCCTTCAGAAGCTCTGGCTCTGCTTCTTTCAGCATCGCCTTTAACTCTCCAAGAAACTTTTCTTGGTTCATCATATTGTATTTCATGACGAACCCGCCCCAACAGTCGGGCAGAGACTGTAAGATCAAATCTATAGAAGTCTCAGCCTCGAAGGTTATGCCCAGCTGACCTAGCTGTTCGATGTCAGCAATCATCTGCGACACATAGTGCTCGACAGATGTACCCTCTGACATACGTGAGCAAAAGAGCTTCTTTTGCAATTCATACATTTGAGATCTAAGGTTAGATCTGTGAACATCCTTCAAATTCAACATCATATTATAAGGATCCAATCATTTGTTCTGACGACGAAATTGAGGAGTCATTACGGCAAGAATGACGGATTGAACAGTAGAGTTATCATCAAGATGAGTCTTCCAAAGCTCATGCTCTACTGACTGTTCAAGTCCGGGCTCATGCCCGAGAGGTCTCTCTATAACATAGAGTAACTTCTCGGCTCCCATGAATTTCCTGAGATTCATTTCCCAATCTGTAAAATTGGCATCGTTAAAGACATTCTCGTCCATGATTATATCCCTAACGCTAATCTTTCCAGCCATCTTGATTGCTATAGTCCAACTATCCAATCAACGATTTCAGGTACACTCAAAATACAATGGTTACTATAGTCAAACTATATAACCAACTACAAGTGGAGTAGTGTCTTGTACAATCTAACTGTTCAAAGAAAGCAATAAAAGATATTAGTCCAACTAATATATATATAACGTGATATATTAATAAAAGAGCGTGTATTAGCAAGTATTAAACGAAATTGCAAATTTGATACTAGCCTCCCACTATTTTTCGGCGAGCCTCTAACCTTCTGTTGAGTACTCGGGAAACCCAGTTTCCTAGTGGGCTAGGATCCCGTTAAATAACACACAACCTTGACTTTGGCCAACAAGCTGTATAAAACTTAACTAGATAGATCTCTAAGATCAATTGGATCTCATCCAATTCCTAGATCTGGTAGGTGGACCTCCAAGTCCAAAACATATATCGAATATATGTCCTAACCTTTTCCTCTGAATCAACTAAGCATTGGATTTGGCTCAACAAGCTTAATGATTCTAGTTAAGCGCGACCCATTGACAGTGGGAAAGCTTCGTAATTCACGTCGATGTACAAAAGTGACCTTGACTTTGGCCAACAAGTCACAACTGCCCAAGACATGCGATGGATAACAAATCTTTCATGGTTCAAACACATCCTCGATGGACAATGATCTTGACTTTGGCCAAAAAATCAAAGTCAATCTTGGATCTTGAGAAAGAACCACTCAATGGAAGGAAAACGCTTAATATTAAAGTGAGGGTTTTTCCGTAAATTGGCAACCAATTTATTATCTTTGATTAGGTCTCATCATACACCCTTAAACATGTATTCAAAAAGTATAATAAGGCGCGATAAAATAATAATGATATGCGGATATATAATACAATTTGTTCCTAGAACAAATCTCTCATTTTCCTCTCTCCCGCTAGCACTTTACATTCTTCTACCCAATTACATAATACATAAAGAAACCTCATTTACATTGAGGGTAATTGGTGAGAAGAGAAATACAAAGAGAATATGAGGTGAAAGGCTGGACACACAGGTCCAATTTAAATAAATATCATATTTACAATAATTTCCAAAATTGCCCCCACCCATATAATATCCATCTGATATACATTATTCATACAAATACATCCAAGTATTCACACAAAGCATGTTGTCAATCAATCTAATCCAATTAATTAATCTTCAATTAATGACCATCCAATGTTCATAGGCGATTTGATTTGCGTGAGTCCAACTCATTTAAGAATAAATACTCAAAGTAAGTATTCTTGAATTATATCGAACTACAATTTTAAATCCAATTTAAATTTTAGCCGATATTAATTCATGTTTAATTCCAAATTAAACAATTACACTTATAATAGTGCCTTTTAGACTTGAATTTCAAATCCAATCCAATTTGGGTCTCAAAGGCCCAATTAGTATCCAATACTATTTTAATCAAGTCCAATGGGCTTTCAATTGATTCTTTATGCATAGACTTTGGCCATTATGGATCCACCCAAAATGCCAAGGCCCATTTAGGAATCACCCTTTGCCAAAAATCAATTTTGGCCCATTAGGCCCAATTAAATTATCAAAGGCCCAAAATTCATACTTTGGACTTTATGGAAATGGTTTAGGCCCAATTGGATCCAACCCAATTGTCCAAAACCATATTTGGCCCAACCAAGCCCATTAGCCCAAATACAACAAATTAGATTAATATTTTATTCCAAATTTCACACTAATCCAATTGAAGTGTAATTAACACAATTAATCAATTAATCTAATATTTTCGAAACATTAATTAATCTAATTCATCATGCTCAACTTTCAATTCATGTCCAACACAAATTGAAGCAAAATCAATTCATCCAACATGCTTCAACTCACGGCAATAGGCAAGAAATAACACCCAATTTTGATTTCAATCCAATTAAATCAACAATTAACATTCATTTCATGCCTTAAACACATCCAATTGTCTTATTTCTAAAAATCACCATGAGTTCATCCCATGGTACATTTTCGGCCATGCATAAGATTTGGAGAAATTTGATCTAATCAATTTTTCACAAATCTAACAATGTATAACTCTAAGTCATCATCATCTAAGCACAACCAAACAATCAATTTAGAAATATACATGTTCCAAGTAAAATCCCCAAATTAAAGTGTATGAACCCTAGAATTCAAATCAAGTTTAGATGGGCTCTGATACCATTGTTAGTGTGTCCTACACATGCCAAGGATCTCTAAACAAGATTAAAGTGTAAATAAATCAAAATAAGTTGCGGAATTACTAACATTGAACGGATGAGAAATTTCAAAAATTCTTTGGATCTAGAAGCTCCAAGCTTTGAAAATGAGCTCCAAACTCTTGGGTGAGTTTCCCTAACACCTCATTCAACTCCTTTAAGTGCTAGCTTAAGAAAATTTTGAAGAAAAAAATTTCCCTTGGAGAAGAGAGAAGAGATGGTGAATAGTAGTTGACTTGGTTGGTGTGTTGTGTAATAAATCCAATTTATTTTTGCCAACCACTTCCATCACAAGTTGACAAGTGATGTAAGTTGTGGGTCCCACCCAATTAAATTCCAAATTTAAGTTAGCTAACACAACACACTTTGGGCCCGGGTTTGTTTAATCCGATTAAATGAATTTTCCGTCGCGACGTAATTAAATCCATTTTAATTAAAAAATAATGCCTAGCAAAATTATTACGATAGTTGCTTACGAATTAATTCCAAATTAATTCGTTCACCCGAATTAAAATCCAATTTTAATTCCGCATTGAAATCTGATTTCAATTAATATATCCGATATATTATTTAATTGACTAATTCTAAATTAATCGTGTTATCTCTTCTAGACGAATTTAATCCCAGATTAATTCTTGCTGCAATTAATCCCAAATTAATTTTCTCTCTCATAATTAATCCCAAATTAATTCTGTTCGAGTCAAATGTCATTGGTGAATCTTTGGGAAGCGGCCCAAGAGATTCCTGGATATGTTGGCAGTAAATACGGTCATCGGACTATCCGAACATGTGCGTACCTCGTACCATGTTCTCACCGATTTACAAGACATGATTGGATTCTAGCAAAGCACCGTGCCTACCAAATTCTCTAGAAATATTCAACGATGAATATGTAATCGGTATCAGGCGTAGTATACAAAGTAATGCGTAATACGATCCAGTATCGAATGTCACATGCTAGGCCTAGGGCTGGAATTGTGTATGTCCCGTACAAAGCATAAATCAGATCCCGCGTAACTAGTCTCTGTAATCGGATAATCATGACCTAGTCATACTATCCCGATAACTGCAGCATTTAAGAGTACTAGTTCTGTATCCTATGTGATCATCATCTCCATATGACTGAAGTGATACTCCCATCTTGACATCACACCCAATACACTACGATTCTCAGTAAACCCAACATAGGCGTACACAGAACCTGTTAAAGCTCCAGACGATCAATACCAAAGCAAATCGATTGTCGTAAGTATTAGTGATGCAAGTCTCAGGTTAAAGATCACATACACCTACCCTGATTCGGATTCCTATAGATACATAGTCATAATACCAATGGGACTCCGAGGGGTCTATCTAGAGCGAAGCTATTCCCGGTCCAACGGCTAACAGAACCTATTATCACACTTGCATAAGTATCCAATACTTAAATACATGAGAACTATGCCGTTAAGCTTCCATAACGCGCACAAGTGTAATACTAGTCTATTCCGCATTATCGATGTCCAGTCTCGATAATACTATGACTATAGATATTTAATGACTAAATCGTTCGTGGATTAATATTGTCTCTTATCTTATTAATCTGATTTAACCATATGGACTTTTATCATCTATATATCCAAGTAATCCAATTACAAAATGATAAAATAGCAATTTCTTTTGTCACATAGTTAATTTGTACAAAAACACCATGTCTTTTACAAATAGTGATGCTATTGGTCATAATTGTCCAACACCGGTAACATCTCCCAGATCGGGGATGTTGCAAAAGAACGTCTATCTATTTGTTCTGATATTTGGAGTGACCATTGGCGAACACACTCATACATTGGTGTGGCTTGTCATTGGATTGATGAATCATCGAACATGTAAAAACGACTTATTGCATTTAGAGTTTTTGATGAACAACATACTGCACAAAATATTTATAGAATGATGAAAGTAATTTTTGATGAATATGGTTTATCAGGTAAAATTTTAACAATTGGATTTAATAATGCTACTGTAAATACTGCATCAATCACGGATTTTATAGAAATATGCGAACCAAATTCAGGGGGTCGATTTTTCATGTTCGTTGCACATGTCATGTCCTTAATTTATGTGTTTAAGATGGTTTGGAAAAACTATCACCGTTCATTGATCTTATTAAAAAAGCACTTAATTGTATTTGGCCATGTTCTCAAGTTAGGAGAGAATGGGCCAAGTTTTGTAAATTAAATTGTATTAAACCGATAAAATTTTCACGAGATCTTCCAACACGTTGGAATTCAACTTAAATGGTATTAAACTGATAATGCATCTGCAATTGCAAGCGGAATTGGAGCTGAAGGATCAACATGCACTGATGATGATTGATAATTAAATCATTGTAAAATTAAAATGGAAAAATATCTTTAAAATGTAATGGAACTATGTGAGCTTTGATTCCTCTCAACCATGGAAGATACGTAGGCAACTTAAGTTTTTTAAAATTTAAGTTCAAGCTCTTTAATTTAATAAATTTTTTTAATTTTTTTAGATAAGAATTTTATTTGTAATTTAATATAACTATGTAATATAAGTTTATTATATAAATTCAAATGAATAATTTTAAATTATATTAATTTATCAATCTCAATTTTTTATTTTCAATAAACAAAAAAAAAAACGAATGGAACCGGAACTAGAACCAGAACCGAACTGTTCGGTTCCGGTTCCGGTTTCACATTTAGTGTGGAACCGGGAACCATCCGGTTCAGAACCGAACCGGACCACCGGCCAGGTCTAAGCACGAGTGTCTAGGTTTTATTTATTTATTGAATTTTTTCAATCTGAATAAACAAAACTAATGGATAAAATCACACATACATATATATATATATATATATAACAAATTGAGAGAGAAAGACGTCAGTCATGTCAAACAAAAATATTTAGAGGGGTGTTTTTCCCCATCATTCAACTTCTCTGATCCCATTACAAATGTCAAATTTACCCCTTCTCCCAAAAGCTATTATATATATATATTGATTAATTAATTATTTTATTTTATTAATTAAATATATTTATTTTATAAATTTATTTTTTTATTTTTGTTAAATTTATATTTTATTTTTGCTCTTTATATATATATATATATATATTCTTTTTAATTTATTTAATAAATATTATAAATTTCATATTTATTATTATTTATTTTGTGTTCATTTATTCATTTAATTTTTGTGATTCTTTTTAATTTATTTAACACTACTTATGTATAATACAAATATTTTCATGTATATTAGAAAAATATATTTTAAAAGAATAGTACACGTAATAATATAAAAAGCTACAATTAAAAATAAAAAAACACAAATACTAATCTATATTTCCTCCAAAGTCTCATCATGACGCACTTGGTGATATACTCAATACTTTGTACCATAATTGATTACATATCCTATAACGAGTGGCTCATTCTTTAGCTTCGTACGATGAATGTTCTCACCACCACGTTGGGATGTGTGGTACATGGTAATAAAGGTATAAGAAAATTTGCACGAAGTGTCTGCCAACATAAACAATATTTATTTCTGGACACTCTTGGTCTGGAACTGCAGGAGAACTTAATGGCAAGTGAGTATAATAACTCCAAACATTCTCACCAAATATATGCAGCACAAGATTATACCTTAATGCGATGACAATTCCTAAACTCATCGAGTCCATCCAATGTATTTCTGGTGCCAACGACTGGAATAAATGTAATAAGTATAATAGATTGTTTGCCCATCCGTTTGATGGATAAAGTTGATCATATAAATCCTTATTTTATTGAATCTCTTCAATAAGATCGCATCGTACTTGACCCCAACCTTCTTCGCCATACCCGATTAGTGCGGCTATTGCTCTAAATCCACAATGATCGTCAGCTCTAACATCAACAATGTGGGAAATATAACGTTGATATGCCACAGGTAATATCTTAATATATGTATCATAGATCAGTGGAACTTGAGAGTGATCATGGGTAGATTGAGTATTACGGTTGAGTGAACCTAGATCTTGAAATGGATGCATCTTTACAAGAAGGTATGCGACATCTACTTTGCTCATCTCTGCCTGTAGGTTAACCTCTATGTTCAGTGTTTCCACTGCATACCAAGCAGAGGATTGTATTTTTTCACTACGCACTTATTTATATGTCAAATACTAAGAATGTGGCGTGCCATGGGAAAATATGTTTCAATGGCTTTAATGAGCCCCAAATCCCGATCTGAAACAAATACTGATGGCAACAATGCCATTTTCTCAACCATATATTTCTTTAGGATTGATAATGCTTATGCCAGTTGATCTACCCTCTCATCACTACGATATGCAAACATAAGCACGTAAGTTTGCATTATGGATGTGATACTAATAACCTCCAATAGTGGAATCTGATACTCGTTGGTCTTGTATATGGCATCAATGATCAACACAGATGGAAAGTTAACAGATAACTCTAAGCTTTTAGGATGAACCCAGAGACTATCTGTTATTTTGTTGGTGTCTGGATTTGTAAGGTAATCATAAAGGTATTTTTCTTAATTAATTTATCCAATACATATTGAATATAAGTTAGACCTTTTGTTTAGCTTATTTATTTGTGAAAATGATATTGTAAATGCGTTTGATTCCCGTAGTATTTGACGGGTCTCTTGATGAGTGGAAATTACATCACTTATTCCCACTCATTTAGCCTAATGTTTTGTATTGTTTCTCGAGTTTTATGAACGTTTTGATGTGTTTTGTTGTTATTTTGCAGATAAATAAAGTTTAGAAAGCACTGGAGGCAATTTGGGGCAAAAACGGACAAAAATGCGTCAACAGGGATATTTTGGTCTTTAGCGCGTTGCGACGCCAATAATCACGCGTCGCGACGCCCAGGATGGGCCGAATGTGCTAACATGCGCCGTCTGCCACGTGTCAAAATCTGATAGGTTGGACTTGCTAACGTGCGCCGGATCTTGCTAACGAGCGCCGCCCTTGCTAACATGCGCCGCATGCCACATGTCATCACCTCATTGGACCACCCAAACCGCGTGCCACGTGTCGCCTCTCTATTGGACCGAATAATCAACGAATCAGAGCATGCCACGTGTCACCATTCTATTAGACCGAATATACACCCAATCACAAGATTACACGTGGCACGATTTCATTGGACCGCATCGCCAGCCAACCAGAGCGTGACACATGTCACCAATTATTGTGCCGACAGCCGCGTGGTCAACGTACGCGTGGACTCCAGAAACTGTTTCTAGCGTCGCGACGCTGGACCAAAAATTATCTATAAATTGAGCTCGAGATTTCAGTTTTAGTTGCACCATTCTCTCTCATTTCTTTGATGTAAATAGAGAGTTTCTCTCTCTAATTTCTTTTAATTTAAGTTTTGTAATTAATTTTTAATTACATTCTGTAATAGTAATTACTTTCTGTAATAGTAATAGTAATTTATCTTGTTTTTACTGTTTCAGTTTTACTATTCAACCATGATGAGGTAACTTCTCCTTGCTAAGGTGAAAGGTAATTCTTTTACTGTTACTATTTAGATTAATCTCCCTTAAATATAATATATTTACTATTTAAAATTTGACTTAATAAGGATACCGCCATATTGGTCGGTTGGCTATTAAATTTAAATCGGTTTAAACCTGACTAATCCAGGATACCGCCTATATGGCTGGTTGATAATTAAATTTTCTTACCGCCTATATGGCAGGTTCATGGACAAATCATACCGCCTTTATGGCTGGTCGGACTTAATTTGAATTAATCAGGTTACCGCCTATATGGCTGGTTGGTAATATTATCACAAGTTTTATATTATTTTATGGGAGATATCTAAAATAGTAAATAGTAAAAGTAATTCCTTTTACCTTAGCATTTTATTTTATTGTTATTTACTTTTCAGTATTTACTTTACCGCATTTACTATTTCACATTTTTACTTTATGGCTTTTACTTTTAAGTTTTTACTAGCCCTAGCCATGTGTCATAACTACGTTAGTTATCTAAGGTTGTGATGAATTTCAATATCACTGGTTTATAAGGGTTAGATTATAGTTTGGGTAATATAAAGATTTATTTATTGAGTCTTAATCTTAATGCTTTTTATTAACTGGCCATTAATAAAATTGATTAGGTAAACTTAAAATGAACTAGACATATGAATTTTAAGTTTAAGACCTTAGACTCAATAGCCCACGATCTTCCTTGAGGATAGATAACTCTTTTAATAGATTTCCTTACAGGATAGGAATATACCTGTCGGGCGGGGGTAGCCTTAATTGGAACTTAATCTTAATGAATCTAGGTAATTTGGTTGACATAGACATATGGTTCAATTGGATTATACTAGGTATTTGTAATTGACCATCGGAAGAGGCTTTCACATAATTTAGTGTTCTAGGTTAATAAATCAATATATTACCCAACTATAGGATAACCACTTCATCTTTAAATAATATTGAAAAGATTCACAACCCTAGATAGTTTTTAATATTGAATTTTCTTAAAACTTACTTTCGTAACAATTTTATTTACTTGTCTTTAAATTTAGAATCGTCGTCATTTCAAATCAATCAAACAACCTGTTAGATACTAGTAATCATTTGACCTCATAAAATTAATAGCTTAGGTATTAAGTCCTCGTGGGATCGATATTTTTTATACTACTTGAACGATACGTACGCTTGCGTTATACGTGTGTGTTTACGCCGGTCATCTCTTTCCTTCAAAATACTAATAATTTCACTAGGTGCGGTGTTGTTGGCCATGTCGAGAATAAATTATTTCTCTAATGGTTTTAGCCTAGAGGGATACTCATGGCCATCAAGATATTATACTACTTGATAGTTATGGAAACTACATGTAACATTTAATCCCCACATAACACTGTCTAGAGGTATTGGCATACCTTGTAGCTCAAGTGGACATTCATATTTTTTAGTCCCACTATTCCTTATTATGGATTGCCCAAAAATAAGATATCTTGGCGGTTTGTACTTTCCTCATATTTCACACATAAGATGGCACATTGCCAGCTTGTCGCCTTTTAAATTGGTAGAATTTTTAATCACTACCACAATACCATTTTCTAGACCAACTCTTTTAGCCCAATTTATCATATCTTCTCTACTTTCAAAAATCTATATAAAAAGATAACGAAGATGTATAAATAATAAAAATTCATAACTTCTCTACTTTCAAATTAAATAACGAAAATACATAATACAATGATAATAACTAACCTGGTCTGTAGTAAATTCAGTTGTATAATCATGACTAATATTAGAGATGCTCTCCTCACTTAGAACATTATTCTCACATGACCAATTATCTGAAAATGAACCCAAGTTGTAGTTATCCATAATGTTCTACTAAGATGATAACTCTATTATAAGAAGAGAGAATGATATGCTGAAAGGGAAAGAGAATAGGAGATGAGAGAGGTCCAAATAATCTTATCTTCAAACTTGCAAACTATCTCTTCATATCAGAAGTAAAAATAAATAAAACAATTAACTTTTAATAAAGTAAATGTAGATATGGATACTGATTTACCAAAGTAAATAAGACAAATAATTTTTAATAAAGTAAAAATAAAATCAAAATCAAAATCAACACGACTTTTAATAAAGAAAAAATAAAATTAAAATTAAAATCAACACGACTTTTAATAAAGCAAAGGTAAATTTCTATATTTTCAAAATAAATAAAAAATATGCATAAAAAATATATAAGATTTATTAAACAAATAGACTATCAAAAAATATAAATATACAAAAAATTTAAAATTAAAATTAAAAAAAAAATAAATCATAAAGTAGTGAAGAAAGAAAATAAACGAGGTAAATAAGTAGTATTAAATAAATTAAAAAATCTATTATATATATAAGTTGTGTTAAATAAATTAAAAAAATAATGAATAAATGAACATAAAATAATAAATAATAAATAAGAAATTTGTATTATTTATTAAACATATAAAAAAATAGATATATAAAGAGGAAAAAATTATAAATTTAACAAAAATAAAAATAAAATTAATTTATAAAATAAAATTAATACATGTGGTGTGTGTATATATATATATAATATATATATATATATTGTTTTTGGGGAAAAGGGTAATTGATTTTGGGGAAAGAGATAAACTTGTAATTTGGGGGGGGGGGGTTTCGAGGGAAGAAAAAATCAATATTTAATGTGTTTATTGAAACCTGTGATTGGCAATTTTTACAAGATATTTAAGTCTTGTCAATGGTCTGATAACCGATAATGTCATTTTTGAATATGAGTGTTTGCATAAAATCAACAAAAATAAGAGAAGTAAGAAATGGTGGGTGGGCTAAAGCTTGATATTAGTAAGCGTCTGATCGAGTAGAGTGGGGTTTTGTTGACAAAATTATGGCAAGAATGAGGTTCTCGGATAAGTGGAGGAATCTTATACAAAACTGTATTTCCACACCATCTTACTCGGTTATTGTTAATTGGAAAGTCCTTGGGAGGATTAAACCGCAAAGATGACTTAGACATGGGTGTACATTATCTTCATACCTTTTTATATTGTGTGACGAGGCATTTTAGAGTATGTTGAATTCGGCAATGGCTAAGAACAAAGTGAGTGGGTGAAGTTTAATAATCAAGTAAGGGTGTCCCATCACATTTTTTCCTATGATAGTTTGCTGTTTGCAGAAGCATCGGTTGAGGGGTGCCGACTTTTAAGGGCAATATTTGATGTTTATGCAAAGGCTTCATGTCTGATTTTCAACTATGACATATCGTCTATTTTCATCAGTCCTAACATTAATATAATCTTGCAGGAGAACATCAAGACTATTTTTCAGTTAAAGTCGGCTAATCCGCATGAAATATATTTGGGGCTCCCATCTATGGTAGGTAGAGGAAATAGGAAATTGTTTTGGGAAATTAAACATAAAATTTTGGGGAAGCTAACAAGATGGCATAATAGATGGTTCTCAAAGGGGGTAAACATGTACTTATCAAGGCTGTTGCTCAGGAAATCCCATCCTACTGCATAAGTGTTTTTAAGATACCGGTTGGAATTTGTGAGGATATTCAGAGGAAAATAAATGGATTTTGGTGGAATTCTAAGGAGCAGGAGAAAGAAATTCATTGGGCAAGCTGGGACAAGCTTTGTAAACAGAAAAAAGGATGGTGGGATGGGTTTAGAAATTTTGAATCAAGCGTTATTAGTGAAGCAATGATGAAGGATAATACGACACCCAGAGTCTATGGTTGTTGCAGTGTTGAAGGCCAGATATTTCAAGGGATGACAGTTTTTGGATACAAAAGTTAGGTATAATCCCTCATTTATATGGAGGAGTATCATGTAGGGTCAACAACTTTTGAAATAAGGGATTCAGTTGGGCGTAGGGAACGGCAGAGTAGTCCGTATTTATAATAGTGATTGGATCCCGAATACAACCAACTTCAGACCATCTCCACCTAACCTAATGCATAATGAGGCTACTATTCTGAAGCTGATCAAGGAAAATAAAACTTAGGATATCGAGCTGATTTAGAGTTATTTTAAGAGAGTAATGCATAAAATATTTTGATGATTCCACTCCCTAGAATACCTCAAGAAGACATACTTATATGGAACCTTGAAAAATGATGGAATGTTTTGGTGAAGTCAGCTTACTACAAAGCATTTTTTGTTAAAGAATCATATAAGGCATCAGATTCTCAACAAGGGGGTCATGGAAGAAAATATGGAGGTTGACCATTCCTCCAAAAATCAAATGTTTTATATGGAGATGCATAAAAAGATGGTTGCCTACTAGTGATAATTTGTAGAAGAAGAAAATATTACTTTCTGGAAAATACCAAATATGTCAGACTTATGAAGAAACAATAAGTCAAGTTTTTTTTCAGTACAAATATACGAAGCCTTGCTGGGAGATGAGGGGTTGCAAGTGCAGAAGATGGCATGTCATGGTTCGATTGGTGACTTTATGGAGTTTGGTTTTATGAACTTAGATATGCATAAAATGAGGTTTATAGCAGCCTTAATGTGGGCGACATAAGAAATGAATGTATCTTTATGAGCTCACGTTGTGGGCTGGAGTAAATTTGTAACAAGCCAGAAGCACATTATCATCTTTTGATTGTCTCAGAATCAAGAGGTTGATAACGGTAGGGACGAGAAACAGTTGATTTGGCGTGAGTGGCAGCCTCCACCAGCAGGTTTTATTAAGATTAATGTATATGCGGCTTTAAACTTTGAGAAGCAAATTGTGGGGTTGGGTTTGGTGATGATAGATTGTAAAAGGTCAATTATTGGTGTGAGAACTTTAGTGATCCTTTTTACTGAGGATATTGAATGCGTATAAGCTGATACTATTTTGTTTGGAATCCATGAAGCCAATTAAATGGAATTTTTGGCTTTTATAATCGAATCTGACGCCAAAAATATCATTGACTTAGTTTGGGAAATTGTTCAACAGTTAAGGAGACCGAGTGGATCATTCAAGAGATAAAAGAAGGTAGGGCTAAGTGGGGTTCCTGTCAAATTCTTTTTAAATCTAGATGCTTAAATATAGTTGTGCATAATCTAGCCAAAACGGCTTGTAATTTTGGTGTTATTGATTTTTGGAAGGAAAATAATACTTTGGATATCGAGCTGATTGAGAGTCCTTTTGGAGAGAGCGATGCACATAATATTTTGATGATTCCACTCCCTATAATACCTCAAGAAGAAATACTCATATAGCACCTTGAAAAATGAGGGATTTTTCGGTGAAGTCAGCCTACTACAAAGAAATGTCTGTTAAAGAAACACATAAGGCGTCAAGTTCTCAGCAAGAGGGCTCATGGAAGAAAATATGGAGGTTAGCCATTCCTCCAAAAATCAGATGCTTTATATGGAGATGCATAAAAGGATGGTTGCCTATTAGTGCTAATTTATTGAAGAAGAAAATATTACTTTCTGGAAAATATCAAATTTGCAAAACTTACGAAGAAACAATAAGTCACGCCATTTTCCATTGTAAATATACGAAGCCTTGCTGAGAGACGGAGGGGCTGCAACAAGTGTAGAAAATGGCCTACCGAGGTTTGATTGGTGACTTTAGAGTTCGGTTTTATGAACCTTGATGTGCACAAAATAAGGTTTATAACAACCTTAATGTGAGCGATGTGAGGGGTAAGAAATGAATGTATGTTTAGGAGCTCACGTTGTGGGGTGGAGCAAATCTATAACAAGGCAGAAGCGACATTATCATCTTTTGACTATCTCCAAAATCAAGGGGTTGATAATGGCAGGGATGAGAGGCAGTTGATTTGACATAAGTGGCAGCCTCCACCAGCAGGTTTTATTAAGATTAATATAGATGCGGCGTTAAACTTTGAGAAGCAAATTTTGGGGTTGGGTCTGGTGATGAGAGATTGTAACAGGTCAATTACTGGTGTGGGAACTTGAGTGATCCTCTTTACTGAGGATATTGAATAGGTAGAAGCTAAGGCTTTTTTGTTTGGAATCCATGGACCCAAGTCAATGGAATTTTCGGCTTTTATTATCGAATCTGACGCAAAAAAATGTCATTGACTTAGTTCTGGAAAATTTTTCAATAACTAAGGAGACCGAGTGGATCATTCAAGAGATAAAATAAGATAGGGCTCAGTTAGGTTCCTGTCAAATTCTTTTTAAACCTAGATGGTCAAATATAGTTGTGCATAATCTAGCCAAAATGGCTTGTAATTTTGGTGTTACTGGTTTTTGGAGGGAAAATAATACTTTGGATATCGAGCTGATTGAGAGTTCTTTTGGAGAGAGTGATGCATATAATATTTTGAGGATTCCACTCCCTAAAATACCCCAAGAAGATATATTCATATAGCACCTTCAAAAATGAGGGATTGTTTCGGTGAAGTCAGCCTACTACAAAGCAATGTCTGTTAAAGAAGCACATAAGGCGTCAGGTTCTCAACAAGGGGGCTCATTGAAGAAAATATGGAGGTTGGCCATTCCTCCAAAAATCAGATGCTTTATAGGGAGATGCATAAAATGATGGTTGTCTACTAGTGCTAATTTTTGGAAGAAGAAAATATTACTTTCTGGAAAATATCAAATATGCCAGACTTACGAAGAAAAAATAAGTCACGTCATTTTTCAGTGGAAATATGCGAAGCCTTGCTGGAAGATGGAGGGGCTGCAACAAGTGCAGAAAATGGCTTGCCGTGGTTCGATTGGTGACTTTATGGAGTTCAGTTTTATGAACTTAGATATGCACAAAATGAGGTTTATAGCAGCCTCAATGTGGGTGATATGAGGGGCAAGAAATGAATGTATCTTTAGGAGCTCACGTCGTGGGGTGGAGCAAATTTGTAACAAGGCAGAAATGATATTATCATCTTTTGACTAACTCCAGAATCAAGTGGTTGATAATGGCAGGGACCAGAAGCAGCTGATTTGGCATGAGTGGCAACCTCCACCAGCAGGTTTTATTAAGATTAATATAGATACGGGTTTAAAGTTTGAGAAGCAAATTGTGGGGTTGGGTCTGGTGATGAGAGATTGTAACATGCCAATTATTGGTGTGAGAACTTGAGTGATCCTTTTTAATGAGGATATTTAATTGGTATAAGCTTAGGCTATTTTTTTTTTGGAATCCATGGAGCCAAGTCAATGGAATTTTTGGCTTCCATTATCGAATCTGATACCAAAAATGTAATTGACTTAGTTCTGTGAAATTTTCCAATAATTAAGGAGACCGAGTAGATCTTTCAAGAGATAAAAGAAGGTAGGGCTTAGTTGGGTTCCTGTCAAATTCTTTTTAACCCTAGATTCTCAAATATAGTTCCGTATAATCTAGCCAAAACGGCTTGTAATTTTTGTGTTACTGGTTTTTGGAGGGAAAATAAGACTTGGGATATGAGCTAATTAAGAGTTCTTTTGGAGAGAGTGATGCACACAATATTTTGATGATTCCACTCCCTAAAATACCTCAAGAAGACATACTCATATAGCACCTTGAAAATGAGGGATTGTTCGGCGAAATCAGCCTACTACAAAGTAATGTCTGTTAAAGAAGCATTTAATGCGGCAGGTTCTTAACAAGGGGACTCATTGAAGAAAATATGGAGGTTAACCATTCCTCCAAAAATCAGATGCTTGATATGGAGATGCATAAAAGGATGGTTGCCTACTAGTGTTAATTTATGGAAGAAGATAATATTATTTTCTGGAAAATGCCAAATATGCTAGACTTACGAAGAAACAATAAGTCACACCATTTTTCAGTGCAAATATGCGAAGCCTTGCTTGGAGATGGAGGGGCTGCAACAGGTGCAGAAGATGGCTTGCCTTGGTTCGATTGGAGACTTTATGGAGTTCGGTTTTATGAACTTAGATATGCACAAAATGAGGTTTATAATAGCCTTAATTTGGGCGATATGAGGGGCAAAAAATGAATGTATCTTTAGAAGCTCACGTTGTGGTGTGGAACAAATCTGTAACAAGGCAGAAGCGATATTATCATCTTTTGACTGTCTCCAGAATCAAGGGGTTGATAATGGCAAGGATGGGAAACAACTGATTTGGCGTAAGTGGCAGCCTCCACCAGCAGGTTTTATTAAGATTGACGTAGATGCGGCTTTAAACTTTGAGAAGCAAATTGTGGGGTTGGGTATGGTGATGAGAGATTGTAACAGGTCAATTATTGGTGTGGGAACTAGAGTGATCCCCTTTACTCAGGATATTGAAGGGGTAGAAGCTGAGGCTGTTTTGTTTGGAATCCATGAAGCCAAGTCAACAGAATTTTCGGCTTTCATTATCGAATCTGATGCCAAAAATGTCATTGACTTAGTTTTGATAAATTTTTCAACAGCTAAGGAGACCAAGTGCTAGATACTCAAATGTAGTTGCGCATAATCTAGCCAAAACAGTTTATAATTTTAATGTTACTAGTTTTTGGAATGATCACTTTCCCTCTCAAATCAGATGTATTCTTGTTATTGCTCAATGAATAAAAGTTTTCTCCGACTTTCCGTCGTATTTCCCTTGTTCACTCTGCCACATTTGTATTGTAGGTATTAATTATTTCTCAATTTTTCCTCTCAAATTCCAAATTTATACTTTATTCTCTTCTTTTATATATTTAAATTTTTTTATCCGATATTAAATATCAGATACTCAATATCTTATTTAAATTAAAAAAATCACAATATATCAAAATTAGAATTAACAAAATTATATCTAAATCGATTTTCTTAAATCATTGGAGACTAGAAAGTGCAAAAATAAAAAATGTAAATCCAAAGCACTACAAAATACACTATAAATTATAAATTACTCACACTTTATTAAAGGATCAAACCTCATATGATCCTGGAAAAATAAAATAAAATCCATAACTCGCATATGACTCATGAGTTACCTTAACAAGTAACAAATTATAAAACTACAGATAAACAAAAAAATCTAATTTGAAGAAAAAATAAAGCAGCTTGTGGGATTCGCATGGTCCCCACAAAAGAGCCGCCCTTATATATAGAACTTATAATGATAAAAATAATTCAATTTCCATCTCCGAGTAAAAAAGTATGTTTTATTTATTTATAAAATATATATATATAGTTATATACACACATCATTTATTTTTGTATTTTAATCATTTATTTAACTTTCCATCGTATTTCCCTTGTTCACTCTGCCACATTTGTAGGTATTAATTATTTCTCAATTTTTCCTCTCAAATTCCAAATTTATTTTTTTAGTTCTCTTATTTTTTAAAATTATATTTATACTATGCTACTTTCTTCTTTTTTTTTTTAAAAATATAAATAAGGCTCACAAATGTATTTATTTTGGGAAATTAGCAAAACTAACCAAAAAAAGATACTCATTTGTCAAAATGAGCCACAACATTTTCCATTTGTATTTCGAGCCACAGTCTCCGAAGTATACTTCAGGAATATGGATTCTCTGAAATACACACTGAAATTAGTGTGAAATTCGAAGTGTACTTCAAAGAATACGGATTCTCTGAAGTTTTTAATTTTGTTTATTCAAAACTTGGATATCTGAAGTATTAATTAAGATCTCCGAAATATTATTCGAATCTTTGAAGTATTATTCGGATGTCTGAAATTTGAAAAATTGATTATAAAATCGGGCATTCTCCATTTGTTCTCACAACAAAAACTTAGTCTTTTTATTCTCCTAAGTCTAAAATGGAATAAATACTTCTAACTTTCTATATTGAGAGGCCTTAGGGGAAATTAGATAATGACAGCGATGAATACATAGGATGATATATTTTTTTAGAGTTAGTTGGTGCGGGCACAACTTATGAGCAGTTAATGAAAATATTGTACGTGCGGATGCAGAGAAGTAAAATGGAGTACAAAGTCAGTATTAAAAGTTTAATTTCGTCTTATACGCAACGACATTTAGTTATTGAAATTGGTAGTCAAAAGGACTGTGAGTGGTTTTTAAATTTACACTCAAATGTCGTTCGACAAAGTAGTGTGGTCGAGCTATATTTGAGTTGGGATAAGATTACTGTTAGCGAGGGTCAACAATCTGGAGGTCGTTCTTCGTCGAGTTGTAATATGGTAAGTCAATCAGTTCCAGTTTATAGGTCTGATGAAGCTCCATGGGACAATTATACAATATGTAGAAATGATGAAAATGTCCAGAGGTCATGGTCAACTGGTGGGTTTGCTGGGGGTGATATGGTTGGTCCTTCAACAACAGTTTGAGAAGTTTCATTGAATATTCTACCGAATGCATCTCGTTGTCTCCCTAATATAATTTCTTCGACGGATATGCCTTCAGACACCAACATATCAACATCGGGTGGGGGCGAAATGGGGGTGGGTAAATGTTGTTTCTCTAAACTTGAGCTGTGTAGAGACTTGGCTCTGATTGCTGTAAGGGGACACTTTAAAACCACAGTAAGCAGGTCGACGATAACAAGAATTGAAGCTCGCTATACTGATCAATCTTGTCACTAGAAAGTGCGGGCATGGAGCGCTTTTGGAGTCTAAAACTCGAATTAGATTGTAACTAAGTTCGTGAAGACACACACTTGCAATTCTGATGATGTTGGTTCATGAGGTAATTGTATTGGTAATCGGATAGTTGGTGACACTATCAAAGGTAAATAAAAGGATGCCAACAGAATCGTTAAGCCAAGAAATATTATGAGTGATATTCAATCTGAGTATGAGGTTTAATTATCATATAACCAAGCATGGAGGTCCAGAGAGTTTGCAATGCAAGTTGTCCGAGGTTTTGCAGAAGAGTCGTATGCATTGCTGTCATTGTATTCACATGTTTTACAGGGTACTAATCCCGAGATAATAACTCATTTGCATACAAATAAGGAAGGTCAGTTTCTTTATTATTTCATTGCAATAGGTCAAAGTATTCAGAGGTTTTTATCATCGATCAGACATGTAATAACACTTGATGAAACTTTTTTGAAAGGCAAGTATATGAGATCACAGTTTGTTGCTACTGCCAATGATGGAAATAACCAGATATATCCCTTGACATTTTGTATTATGGACTCCGAAAATGATTAGTCATGAATTTGGTTTATGACCAAACTCCACAGTTGCATCGGAGATGTGGTGGATTTAGTTTTCATTTCTGATCTACACGACAACATTGATAAATCTATTATTACAATTTTCCCTGAAGTTTCTCATGGTGTTTGCATCAACCATATGTTTATGACCCTTAAAGTTAGGTTCAGGATGAGACCTAACATCATTGTGAATATGACGAAATTAAACTTTTAATACTGACTTTGTACTCCCTTTTACTTCTCTGCATCCGTACATACAACATTTCCACTAACTGCTCATAAGTTGTGCCCGCAACAACTAACTAAAAAAATAGATCATTTGTATTCATCGCTGATATTATCTAATTTCACCCAAGACCACTCTGACCGGTGCGAAATCACACGCGTATAACGCAAGCGCACGTATCGTTCAAGTAGTATGAAAAGTATCGATCCCATGAGGACTTAAAACCTAAGCTATTAATTTTTATGAGGCCAAATGATTACTAGTATCTACAGATTGATTGATTGACTCGGTGATGACTTTAAACTTAAAAACAAGTAAATAAAATTGTGCGAAAGTAGGTTGAGGAAAATTCAAATTTATAAAATTATCCAGGGTTGTGATTTCTTCCAATATCTTTTTAAAGATGAAGTGGTTATTTCATGTTTGTATAATATATCGGTTTACTAACCTGGAACACGAAATTATGCAAAAGCCTTTGTCGATGGTCAGATGCAAATACCCAGTATAACCCAATTGAATCATATGTCTATGTCAACCAAATTACCTGGCTTTATTAAGATTAGTTCCAATTATTGCTACCCCCGCCCGACATGTATATGTCTATCCTGGAAGGAAATCTATTAAGGGTTATCTATCCTCAAGGAAAATCGTGGGCTATTAAGTCTATGGCTAAAACCTAAAATTCTTTTGTCAAGTTTATTTTAAGTTTACCATATCAATCTTATTAATGTCCAGTTAACAAGAAGCATTAAGCTTAAGACTTAATAAATAAACCTTTAAATTACCCAAACTATAAAATAACCCCTTATAAACCAGTGATATTGGACTTCATCACAACCCCAGATAACTAACTTAGTTACGACACGTAACTAGAGCTGGTAACAACTTAAAAATAAAATACATAAAGTAAAATGCTGAAAAGTAAAATGCTGAAAAGTAAAATGCTGGAAAATAAATAAAGAAAAAATACAATAAAAGAAAATGCTAGGGGCTAGAGGATATATTTTTTATCACTACTATTTTCGATATCTCCCTTAATATAATATATTAACTTGTGTGATATTACCAACCAGCCATATAGGCGGTAACCTGATTAAGTCAAATTAAGTCCAACCGACCATAAAGGCGGTATCATTATTTATCCATAAACCGGCCATATAGGTGGTAATTATCAACCTACCAACCAGGCGGTATCCATGCTTAGTTAAGTTAAAACCAGTTTATAATTGATTACCAACCGACCAATATAGCGGTATCCTTGTTAAGTCAAGTTTTAAATAGTGAATATATTATAATTAATGGAGATTAATCTAAATAGCAGTAATAAAAGTTTTACCTTTCACCCTAGTAGGGGGAAGTTACCTCCTCATAGCTGAATAGTAAAAACTGAAAAAGTAAAAAAAGTAAATTACTATTACATAAAGTAAATAAAATTAATTACAAAACTGAAATTTAAAGAAAACTAGATACAAACTCCTTATTTATTCAGAGAATTACAGAGAGGAAGGTACATCTGAAACTGAAATCTCGAACTGAATTTATAGGCGTCGATAGGCCCTGCGCATCGCGACGCGAACTCATTGCGTGACGCGACGCGCGTGATTTGCGGTGTGGCTTGCAGAGAGTTTGACACGTGGCAGGTGGATAAGGTAATAAAGTGACACGTGGTAGAGGCGGCTGAGATCTGAATGATTGTGCTGACGTGGCAATGTCATGGCAATACGTGGCGATGTGGATTGTCGGCACCATAAGATTGCGACACGTGGCATGCAATGATTGGCTGATGATGACGTGGCGATGATGTGGCACATTGACTTGGCATGTTGCTGATGTGGACATCTACGTGGCTGACACGTTGGCGATGGCGATTGTCGGCACCATAGGATGATGACAAGTGTCACGGTGCATGTTAGCAGATCTCATCTGATATTGAAACGTGGCAGGCGCATGTTAGCATCCGGTGCATGTTAGCAGACTTCTCAGATTTTGACACGTGGCACAGCGTATTTTAGCATGAAGCGGCGTAAGTTAGCAGAGGCCGACGCATGTTAGGCGTCGCGACGCGCCAAATTATATTTTTGCCATTTGATGTTCTTTTTTACTGTTTTGGCCCCAAATCACCTCCAGAATGTCCTGAAACTTTATTTATCTACAAAATATCACAAAGCACATCAAAATATTCACAAAACTTAAGAATCTATACAAAATATTAGGTCAAATGAGTGGGAAATAGTGATACATTTACCACTCATCACACCCTCAAACCTAACATTTTGCTAGTCCTCGAGCAAAACACAAAATAAAATAACATAAAATTTAAGCTAAGCCATTTTCGTAGGGATCACGGTTGCATTTAACATATGCAACAAGCCTTTAAACCCCTAGGTGTCCCTAGTGGACGAGTTGTAATCTCGTGAGGGTTTACTGCAATGATACCCATAAACATTTTATAAAAGTAAAAAGATAGTAAAACTAATGCACACAAAAGCAAAAAGAAAAGAGAAAATAGAATAAAGAAGTTAGTGATTAAGCAGGTGAAACTTCTATTCCAAGTTACTAGTTGTTTTCTTTCTTTCTAAATTACCAAATAAGTAAATTCTCCGATTATATTACACAGTTAACAAAATATTAATCAACTCATTTTTTCCCACAACAATTACAAGTGCAGTTGAGAAGAAAGTAATATTTTTGTCCTAAAGTTTTATCAGAATTCACACCTTTTGTAGCAATGGAATAATTTTTCTGATTTTTTTCTTTTTTTTTTAATTTATATACAATATATTTTGTCTATGTAGCGAGCTTTGGGTCAGTGACTCCCAAACCAGTTGGCTTTAAGGCACTAGGTGTTAAGACACCCCTACAGACTTAATTACTCAGACTTCAGATATATATATATTTTTGCAACATCCTTGATCCATATAGCAAGCTTTGGGCCAGTGGCTCACAAACCAGTTGGTTTTAGGGCACTAGGTGTTAAAACACCCATACGGACTTAATAACTCGAATTTCAGACGTTTTTTTTATTCAATCGCTTTTCATAGATGCTTCCTCTAATTAAACTAGAGCACTGAATATTACAAGTTTTTCAATTACAGCTCATGTCCGTATGTTACCATGTATGTTGATAATACCTGTCAACTGAACATATGAAGATCCATTTTAGTCACTTTTATGGAGAATTCACAAATTAAATAATTCAAAAGGAAATAAATAAAAATTTACTTGTTTCGAAATAAGTTGAGATACGTCTCAGGAGTGGAAACTCCTTACACAACTATCTTACACCAATTTCACCCAATTAATCAAATTAAAAACACAAAATATTTTTTTGATTTTTGTAAAAATTTTCATTTTTTTTTGTATTTTTCGAAAAAATTTGGACTAAAAACAACATACAAACAAGATACTAATCAACTATTCCCCACCCCCAAACCTAAATGAGACATTGTCCCCGATGTCTTAAACAGTAGAAGAAGAGTTTAGAAGATAATACCTAGTTAGTTGAAATTCTACATCTAAATGGGAAATTTAAAGGTTAAGATCCAGATTTATCCGACGCTTCTTACCACGATCATCATCGTACCATTTTATATTGGAAAGGATATGGTCAATTTGTAGTTCATAGGCTAAGATTTGGTAAATTAAATCCTGGGCAGTTCTGGCAGTGAAGAGGAGTTCTTTTAAAGGTTTTGACACGAACCCATTTCTTCGGGCATCATCAAGAAATACACAAAGAAAATCATAAAATCCATATGTGTTGAACAATCCAATTGGTTTCTGGTGTATGTTCAAGTTCGCCCAAGATAGCACTGTAAAAATCTCCTCCAACGTACCCAAACCACCTGGCAAAGCAATAAAAGCATCAGTACGGTTAATCATTTCCACCAGTCGTTTAGACATACCTGGCATGATCAGTTCTTCTCTGTTTAATGATCCTATAAGAACTGCCTCTGCCAAGGGTTTTGGGATGATTCCTAGAACTTGACTGCCTCCATCCTGTACGGCCTTTAATGATCCCTATTAGTCCAAGACTGCCTCCGCCATATACTAGGTACATATTCTTCTCAGATATGACTCGTCCCAATTCCTGTGCTGCTGCTACGTATTGTGGCTTAGTACCAACACTAGTACCATAAAAGACACGGATATTTAAAACTCGTATTCTTGAAGTAGCTTCCATTTTATGTATATTTCTTTTCTCAAATCAGGATGCCTTCAAAAGTGCAAAGATGAGTTGAATTTATAACACCTGAAAAATGGGTGAGTAATAATAACACTAGAATCTTCCAAAGAACGATTAATAGCAAAACATTAAATCGTGAAAGGTCAAAAAGGTCTGGATCCTGTCAGAGAAAATAAAAGAAAACAACAAAACAAATCAAAATTATTAGGAAAAGACAAAGATATATAATATTTACAATAATTTACGGCTTGATTGACGTCTATGCGTCAGGGACAAGCTTCACATCCAATTTTCTTAAAAATTGGCAAACATGGTCTTTTTGAGTCAGATTCCCAAGACTTAACTGTTGTATTTCTCTTTGGAATTGTGTATATAACATGCGAATTTCGTGATACACATATCCACTGGGATACGTCTCAAGAGTTTTAGATATGTCATCCAAAGACTCCTTACTCAAGCCATCCTTAATGAAATTATTCTTATCTTCACGGTTATCAGACACTATTCCTAAAGAATGACAACGAGTATCACAAAACATGCGAGCACATTTATAGCATACACCCATTCTTTTAGCTCTTCTCTTTTTAGCATATGTGGTTCTTCCTAAACCAGACAGATGTGAAATAAAAGAGTCAGAAGACTCACCTGCCAATCGCACTCGTGCTTCAATAATCCAACGAATGTCAGTTGGAATACCTTTGATCATCAGTAGTCTCATCCGTTCCAATCGAGCTTTGTAAACTTTCATCAGAGATTTTTTAGGGAGAGAATGAAATTGCTTGTGAAGATTTGCGAGAGCTTCTTCCATCTTGAAATGACTTTACCTGTAAAAATTAAACAAACAAAAATAAAACACACCAAATCACAATATATACACAAATTGCATGGGTTGCCTCCCTGCGAGTGCTAAGTTTAACGTCGTCAGCTAGACGTGACTTCTTGAACGTTAGGTTGGATCTGAAAGTGTGACACTTTCTTTTTATCGCTCAAACGATTCTCTCAAGTAGTGCTTGACATGCTGACTGTTAACCTTGAATGTTTCGTTGGTGTTGGGATCAAGAAACTCAACAACTCCATATGGTAAAACCTGAATGACCACAAATGGACCTGACCACATTGATTTCAACTTTCCAGGGAAAAGTTTTAACCTTGAATTGTACAACAACACATGCTGCCTTGGTTCCAGTTGTCTGCGCACTATTTTTCGGTCATGCCATTTCTTGGTCTTTTCCTTGTATAATCTGGCATTCTCATAATCCTGTAGGTGAAATTCCTCTAATTCGTTGAGTTGGTGAATTCGTTTCTCTCCTGCAGCTTGTGGATCAAGATTCAACTTCTTCAGTGCCCAGTATGTCTTGTGTTCAAGCTCAACTGGCAGATGGCATGCTTTCCCAAACACCATACGATATGGGGACATACCAATGGGTGTCTTGTAAGCTGTCCGATAGGCCCATAATACGTCATCCAGTTTTATAGACCAGTCCCTCCTTGTTGATCCGACGGTTCTTTCCAAGATTCTTTTGATCTCCCTGTTTGAAACTTCAACATGTCCATTTGACTAAGGATGGTAGGCAATGACAACTTTATGAGTAACTTTGTATTTGGATAGGAGCGCATCGAAATATTTGTTGCAGAAATGTGTGCCACCATCACTGATAATAGCCCGAGGTGTTCCGAAGCGAGTGAAAATATTATTTTTAAGGAATTTGATCACCACTTTTGAATCATTTGATGGCAGTACGATTGCTTCAACCCATTTGGAGACGTAGTCTATAGCAACCAATATGTACAGGTTTTCAAACGATGGCACAAAGGGTCCCATAAAATCAATACCCCACACATCGAATATCTCCACTTCCAGAATATTTTACAGAGGTCCTTCATTTCTCCTTGAAATATTTCATGTTCTTTGGCACCTGTCACATTGAAGAGAAAACAAGTAAGCATCTTTAAAAAGAGTGGGCCAGAACAAACCTGATTGTAGGACTTTGGCTGCAGTTTTATTTCCGCTGAAGTGTCTGCCATATGGTGATGAATGACAATGTTGAAGAACACCGTTGACCTCATCATGTGGAACACACCGTCTCAATAATTGATCAGCATATCATTTGAACAGGTACGGCTCACCCCAAACATAGTGCTATACTTCTTTGAAGAACTTCTTTCGTTGTTGAGTTGTCCATTCCAACTGCCATTTTCTCGAAACTATGTAGTTGACATAGTCAGTATACCAAGGAACATCATGTTGTTTCATGGCAAACAGTTGTTCATCTGGAAAAGTTTCTTTGATTGTCAGTTCTTTGCCAGCTATTTCTCCATTCTCGAGTCTCGATAAATGATCTGCCACCTGATTTTCTGTCCATTTCCTGTCTCTGATCTCCACGTCAAATTATTGTAGAAGAAGTATCCAACGGATCAATCTGGGTTTGGCATCTTTCTTCGTGATCAAGTATTTGATTGCTGAATGATCTGTGTATACCACCACTTTGGGACCCAGCAGATAGGAGCATAATTTGTCAAAAGCGTACATAACTACGAGCAACTCCTTTTCAGTGGTTGTGTAGTTGAGTTGAGCTTCATTCAAAGTTCTGCTGGAGTAGTAAATGATGTGGAAAATCTTTGCTTTACGTTGTCCCAAAACTGCACCTACAGCAAAATCACTAGGGTCCCACATTACCTCAAATGGAAGGTTCTAGTCTGGTGCTACAAAGATGGGAGTAGAAACCAGCTTCTGCTTTAGGATCTCAAAAGCTTCTTGGCATTCTTTGGTGAAGTTGAAAGGCATATTCTTCTCCAGAAGATTGCACAAAGGTTTAGCAATCTTGGAAAAGTCTTTGATAAATCTCCTGTAAAAACCTGCATGTCCGAGAAAACTCCGAATCCCTTTGACAGATGTTGGTGGAGGTAGTTTTTCAATTATTTCAATCTTTGCTTTGTCTACCTCGATTCCCTTTTGTGAGATCCGATGTCCCAAGACGATGACTTCCTGCACCATGAAGTGTCATTTCTCCCAGTTGAGTATCAGCTTGGTATATTCACATCTTTGTAATACCTATTCCAGATTTTGCAAGCAGTGGTAAAAAAAGTCTCCAAACACAGAGAAATCATCCATAAAAACCTTCATACTCTATTCCAGCATATCTGAGAAAATGGCCATCATGCAACGTTGGAATGTGGCAGAAGCATTACATAGTCTAAATGGCATCCCGCGGAATGCAAAAGTACCAAGGGGACATGTAAAAGTGGTTTTATCCTGATCTTCTAGTGCGATGGCAATCTGATTGTACCCCGAATATCCTTCCAGAAAGTAATAGAACTCATGTCCCACTAGTCTGTCTAGCATCTGATCAATGAATGGCAGCGGAAAATAGTCTTTCATTGTTGCTTTGTTCAGCTTCCGGTAGTCCATGCATACTCTCCATCCAGTCACCGTTCTTGTTGGAATCAGTTCGTTCTTTTCATTTGTGACTACAATAATTCCTCCTTTCTTCGGCACACATTGCATAGGACTCACCCAACTGCTGTCTGAGATGAGGTAAATAATGCCAGTATCTAACCATTTGATGATTTCTTTCTTCACGACTTCCTTCATGATTGGATTGAGTCTCTATTGATGCTCCACTGTGGGTTTGTACTAATCATTCATCAGAATCTTATGCATGCAAAATGATGGACTAATGCCTCGAATGTCTGCTATAGTCCAGCCAATGGCTCTTTTGTGTTCTCGTAACACTCTCAGTAACTTTTCTTCCTGCTCCAATGTTAGTGAAGAAGAAATAATAACAGGTAATTCAGAAGAGTTTCCAAGAAATGCATATCTGAGATGGCTCGGCAGTAACTTCAGCTCCAGCTGTGGTGGTTCTTCAATTGAAGGCTTGATTCGATCTCTCTTCGGGAGTTCCAGACTTTCAACCGGTGGTGTTGATTTGAACCGAAATGGTTTGTCAAGATAGTTGATACATTTCAGGATTTCAGCATCTAGCTCGCTGTCAGTCTTGTTGGTGATGCAAGCTTCAAGTTTGTCTATGGGAGGTGATACTGCATCAGTATTCTGGATGATATTATCAATAACATCAACTCTGAAACATTCTTCCTCTTTTTCATCACTAGGGAATTTCATGGCTTTGAAAACATTAAAGGTAACTTCTTGGTCCTGAACTTTCATGGTTAGTTCTCCTTTTTGTACATCAATAACAGTTCGACCTGTAGCCAAGAATGGTCTTCCAAGGATGATAGGTACATCTTTGTCTTCTTCCATATCAAGGATAATGAAATCTGCTGGGAGATAAGTTTGTCGACTTTGACCATCATATCTTCAACAACACATCTTGGAAATGCGAGTGTTCTATCAGCAAGTTGCAGAGAGACTGAGGTAGGCATTGCTTCTCCAATTTGCAGTTTCCTGTAAATAGAAAAAGGCATCAAATTAACACTTGCACCTAAATCACGTAAAGCCTTACCGATATAATGTTCTCCAATGGTGCATGGGACAGTGAAACTGCCATGATCTTTCAACTTTATGGGAAGTTTCCTCTGAATGATGGCGCTGTATTCTTCCGTCAATGCTATTATCTCGTAATCTCCCAATCTCCGTTTTCGTGAAAGAATGTCTTTCATGAATTTGACGTAACTGGGCATTTCTTCCAAGGCTTCTGCGAATGGAATGTTGATATATAGCTTTTTGAAAACCTCCAAGAAATGAGCAAACTGTTTGTCCAGTTTGTTTTTCTGAAGACGCTGAGGAAAAGGTCGAGGTGGAGTGATTTGATCTTTTTCCTTTGCTTCTTTTTCCTCCATCTGTGGAACTGTATCTTTTGGAACTTCTTCAATGGATGCCTTGATTACAACATCTTTGTTGATTTCAGTATCACTTTTCAAAGTAATGGCTTGACATTGCTCATTCCATCGGTTCCTTGGATTCGGTTTTATGTTGCTGGGAAGATTTCCTAACGGTCTGTAACTCTGAGCATTGGCCAGTTGTCTAATTTGATTCTCTAGTGCTTTAATAGAGGCAGATTGACTCCGAAACATAGCATCATATTTTTTTAACTGAGTCAGCACTTCCGCTATTCCTGGTTCATTTGCCTACTCCTGGTCTTTGTTCTGTTGATGTTGGAATCCAGGTGGTGGATAGTTCTTTTGCCCTGAATTATTGCTCCATGAGAAATTTGGATGATTCCTCCACCCTGGGTTGTAGGTGTTGGAATATGGATTGTTCCCCTGTCTGTTGAAATTGTTGACATAATTCACAGTCTCTTCTTGTTGGTTTGGTTCAGGTGCTCCTCCATATGGTGAACTTGTGGCTCCAATATTGCATTGCATACCGAGAGTCTCCATGAATTTGCATATTTGATCTAGCTTGGCATTGACTGCTGAGTTGGCTCCAACTTCATAAATTCCAGCAATTTTCTGGATCATGCTCCTTTTTGTTGGCCATAAGGAATTGTTGTTGGCCATTTCTTTGATTAAGTCTCAGGCTTGATCTTCTCATTTTGCCATCAAAACTCCTCCAGCAGCAGCATCAATTGTGGTTCTCATCAGTCCAGAAAGTCCATTATAGAAAGTTTGGACTTGAAGCTATTTTGGAATCTCATGGTGAGGACATTTCCGGAGCAAATCTTTGTACCTTTCCCAAGCTTCGTAGAGAGTTTCCGAGTCTTGTTGTACAAATGATGTGATGTCATTCCTCAGTTTTGCTGTTCTGGCTGGCAGAAAATACTTTGCAAGGAATTTGGTGGCTAGAGTGTTCCAAGTTGAGATGGAACCTGCTGGTAGTGAATGTAGCCAGACTTTAGCTCTGTCTTTCAAAGAATATGGGAAAATCCACAATCTCATTGCTTCTTCAGCTCCTCGGTTGTAATTGAAAGTGCCGCAAACTTCCAGGAAGTTGCTGATGTGAGCATTAAGGTCTTCAGTTGCATTCCCCTCAAACTGAACTGATTGCTGAATCATCTGAATGCATGTTTTGATGTCACACGCATTTGATGGTAATGGAGAAAGTACAATACAGGAAATGAAGCCGTCGACCATCGGAATGGTTCTGTCTCGAATGGGTATTGGTGGTGCAACTTCCAAAGGTTCAGGTTCCATGTTGACTAAAGCTTTTTGGCCTTCTCGCATTTCCCTTCTCAACAGTCTGATGGTTTTTTCAATTTCTAGGTCAAGCGGTCGGAGTTCAAAGCTTCTGGTTCGTCTCATGTAGTTTCTGAGAACCTGAAACACAAGAAAACAGAAAATAATAAGTTAAAAGAAAATTAGATACAAGTAAAGGTATCTAACCTCAAAACTAATAGTGAAAGATAAATAAGTCCCCGACAACGGCGCCAAAAACTTGATTGGTGTGAAATCACACGCGTATAACGCAAGCGCACGTATCATTCAAGTAGTATAAAAAGTATCGATCCCTCGAGAACTTAAAACCTAAGCTATTAATTTTTATGAGGCCAAATGATTACTAGCATCTAACAGATTGATTGATTGACTGGGTGATGACTTTAAACTTAAACACAAGTAAATAAAATTGCGCGAAAGTAGGTTGAGGAAAATTCAAATTTATAAAACTATACAGGGTTGTGATTTCTTCCAATATCTTTTTAAAGATGAAGTGGTTATTTCATGTTTGTGTAATATATCGGTTTACTAACCCGGAACACAAAATTATGAAAAAGCCTTTGTCGATGGTCAGATGCAAATACCCAGTATAACCCAATTGAACCATATGTCTATGTCAACCAAATTACCTGGCTTTATTAAGATTAAGTTCCAATTATTACTACCCCGCCCGACAGGTATATGTCTATCCTGTAAGGAAACCTATTAAAGGGTTATCTATCCTCAAGAAAAATCGCGGGCTATTAAGTCTAGTGCTAAAACCTAAAATTCTTTTGTCAAGTTTATTTTAAGTTTACCAGATCAATATTATTAATGGCCAGTTAACAAGAAGCATTAAGCTTAAGACTTAATAAATAAACCTTTAAATTACCCAAACTATAAAATAACCCCTTATAAACCGGTGATATTGGAATTCATCACAACCCCAGATAACTAACTTAGTTACGACACATAACTAGGGCTGGTAACAACTTAAAAATAAAAGACATTAAATAAAATGCTGGAAAATAAATAAAGAAAAAATACAATAAAAGAAAATGTTAGGGCTAGATGATCTACTTTTATCACTACTATTTTAGATATCTCCCTTAATATAATATATTAACTTGTGTGATATTATCAACCAGCCATATAGGCGGTAACCTGATTAAGTCAAATTAATCCAACCGACCATAAATGCGGTATCATTATTTGTCCATAAACCAGCCATATAGGCGGTAATTATCAACCGACCAACCAGGCGGTATCCATGCTTAGTCAAGTTAAAACCAGTTTATAATTGATTACCAACCGACCAATATAGCGATATCATTGTTAAGTCAAGTTTTAAATAGTGAATATATTACAATTAAGGGAGATTAATCTAAATAACAGTAATAAAAGTTTTACCTTTCACCATATCAGGGGAAGTTACCTCCTCATAGCTGAATAGTAAAAACTGAAAAAGTAAAGAAAGTAAATTATTATTACAGAAAGTAAATAAAATTAATTACAAAACTGAAATTTAAAGAAAACTATATACAAACTCTTTATTAATTCAGAGAATTACAGAGAGGAAGATACATCTGAAACTGAAATCTCGAGCTGAATTTATAGGCGTCAATACGCCCTGCGCATCGTGACGTGAACTCCTTGCGCGACGCGACACGCGTGATTTGCGGCCTGGCTTGCGGAGAGTTCGACACATGGCAGGTGGATAAGGTAATAAGGTGACACGTGGCAGAGGCGGTTGAGATCTGAATGATTGTGTTGACGTGGCAATACGTGGCGATGTGGATTGTCGGCACCATAATATTACGACACGTGGCATGCAATGATTGGCTGATGATGACGTGGCGATGACGTGGCACATTGACTTGGCATATTGCTGATGTGGACGTCTACGTGGCTGACACGTTGGCGATGGCGATTGTCGACACCATAGGATGATGACACCTGTCACGGTACACGTTAGCAGATCTCCGCTGATGTTGACATGTGGCAGGCGCACGTTAGCATCCGGCACATGTTAGCAGACTTCTCAGATTTTGACATATGGCACGGCGCATTTTATCATGAAACGGCGCAAGTTAGCACAGGCCGACGCACGTTAGGCGTCGCGACGCGTGGAGCGCGGTGCGATGCGCCAAATTACATTTTTACCCTTTAATGCCTTTTTTACTATTTTGGCCCCAAATCAACTCCAGAATGTCCTAATAATATATTTATCCACAAAACACATCAAAATATTCACAAAACTCAAGAATCTATACAAAATATTAGGTCAAATGAGTGGGAAATAATGATACATTTACCACTCATCACCCCACTGTAGAAAGTTAGAGGTATTTGTTACATTTTAGATTTAGTAGAATAAAAGACTAAGTTTCGGTAGTAAGAACAAATGAGGAATGTCCGGTTTCATAAATAAATTTTCAAATTTCGGACATCCAAAGAATACTTCGTAGATCCGAATAATAATTTCGGAAATCTGAATTAATACTTCGGATATCTGAAATTTTGAATAAAAAAAAATTAAAAAGTTCTAAGATTCGAAGTTTTGACGAGATCCGAAATTTTGACTTCAGATCTCCGAATTTTATATCAATTTCGGTGTGCACTTAAAAGAATGCATATTCTCCGATTTCGGAGACTGTGACTGAAAATACAAATAATAAATATTATGACTCATTTTAACAAATGAGTATATATTTTTATATTAGTTTTGCTAATTTCTCTTGAAAACTTTAAATATATAAATGGTAGGTTTTTCTCCGGTGATATAATGATAGCATCACATGCAGGGGATTAAAAAAAAAAGACAAGAAATAGCTCGGCTTCGTCAACAAGTTTTGCCACATCGGATCAAGCTGTCTTTTCGAAAAACACTACTTTGCTTTTTTTAAATTTTTATCATTTAGCCTCCTCCTTTTCTTTCACTAAAAAGCATGCTACTGTCACTTCCATTGGCCTCCTCTATAATTCAGCTACCAAAACGACTTCACAAATCGCGTTTTCAAACTCAACCCCCAAAATGCAGAAAGATTTGTGCTTTAATTGTCGCAAGCAAGGCCACTGGGCAAGAGATTGCCCTTCTATTTCTCCAAGAAAAACACCGCCGTCTGTTAACGGCGGCACACCCACCGGCAGCAGTCGTGATCATCCGCCTATTCAGTGCGGCTGTGGGAATGGAACCTGTCTTTTACTTCTCTCTAAAACGGAGAAAAATCCTGGAAGATATTTCTACTCATGCCCTGTAAAGGTTAGTTTCTTGCTACAATTACAGTGTTATTTTGATATTGATTTTGATTTGGTTACTGTTTTAGGGTTCTGGAAAATGTAGATTTTTCAATTGGGTTGATGAAGTGAAAGATGCTGATATCAGATCAATCCCTGAGAAAGCGTCTCCAAAGTGTTCTTGTGGAGCTGGAATATGTAAAAGGGAAAAGAAATTCAGTGGACCGGATGCCGGTCGTAGCTATTTTGTTTGTCCTATCAAGAAGGTATAGCCTTTATAATTTGATTATTTTCTGTTGTTTGATGGTCAATGTGCTTTTGATCTGTAGTTTAATGATTTTAGTTCAGCTTAAAAGTATTATACTCTTGATATAATTTTTTGTTCGACTATTAAGTAAGTAATGCCGAGGCGGGGTACTAACATGTTATGGTCACGAAGTTATGTCTTTTTTTTTTTTACAAGCATTTCTTCTATTTTAGCAGTTGGTGATGGATAACATGCTTCAGATTGCTAGAGAGGAAATTTTGCCTCTGCCTTGGTTGGCATTCTTATAATATAGCAATCATTAGTTAGCATTCTGCAGTTTTAGGAGTTGTGGTTTGCTTTATTTATTTGCTAGGTATAAGAGGAAATTAGTACAAAAGTAACTTGTGAGTGAGCTGTTGGCTGAGCGCTTTAACTGTTGAGTGTTCATGACATTTATGATCCAACTTCCTGCTTATTGGGTATGGCTTGATTCTGTCTAAGTGTTGTGAATTTGACACAGGGACTTGGTGCTTGTCCGTTTTTCCAATGGGAGAACACTCCAGTAGATACTAAAGTTAATGAGCATGGAGATGGAATCAAAGGCTATGGCTCTCCCCTATCTAAATGTGATAGCCATAGGACCTTGGACATTATGAACAATGACTTACGCAAGACTGATGATAATTTGAGTCTTGAGCAGCCTGGGAGGTTGGAATTCGGGTTACAAAAGGTGGACATTGCTGGAGTTTCCTCAAATTCTACCGTTATGCCTATGTTGTCTGCCGAAGATGATGTACTGGTCATAGAGAACCAAGAATCTGGTAAAACATCAGACATTTTACCTGCAAACCAACATGATCCATCGCCAGTTGTGCTCCTTGAGAATGAAACCTCTGTCCTCGATTATGCTAAAGGCAACCTAGTCCTGCAGGAGGCAGAGTCATGGGATTCCAAGGTGGGCAAAGAAGCAGTTGTTGGTCTCATGTCCCGGTCAGTGATTCGCGGTCGCCGGATGGAGTTCTGGAGTCAGATTTCTGCTGCTGCGGACTCAAACAGAGGTGTACTTTTCTAATATGTTATTTGTGTTTCTTGTTTCATTTTTTTATACTGACTGTTAGCTTGTGTAAAGGCAGCTTCTTCTTCAGTTACAACTATTGTTACGAACATCCTTTATATCTCATCAAACTATAGAGATAATCAGTCATTTATGCTTTTCTTCTTTTTTGTGGTAACAGATACTATTCATTCAAGTTTAGGTCTGCACATCCTTGGTTGGTTGGGCAGGCTTGCTTTCCCTCCTTCCTGGTGCTTAACAGATCATCCTCCCGCTCCTTTCTTCTGCGGTATGGTTTTGCAGTTATCTATTTGTTGGATTAATTTCTCCATCCATTTTGGGATTCTAACTGGCACAATATTTTTTAATAGTAATTTTTCCGTCTTTCGATCCCATCTTCGTTCCTCGAGATAGAAATATGAGTTATTCTGAACGCACAACTGCCTTGTCACATCGTCTTTCAAATTCTGACACTGGCAAATTATCACCATCTCTTTGTGGGCAAGATGTTCAGCTTTGGAATGGTGATCTTCAGAAGTCATCAGGTCTCAAATGTGCTTCCTCTGCAATGGACGAAAATGAAATGAGCACATTTAAAAAGTTTTTTGAACAGGCAAGGTTGCATGTGAATCAGCTTGCCATGATTTTGAACTCGACTAATCAATCTGATCCTGACTCCATGACTAGGAGTGCTCATGACCTGTTTTCTGTTTTAAAGTCAATTGACTCTAATCCAATTACTACGGGTCTGAAGGAATTTGCTTACACTTCCTTGAGACTTGATGAAATTGAGCAGTCCATGTGTAATGAACGCTCCATGGAGGAGCTTTTTGAGTCTAACAATAAAGAAACAGTCCGATTTGATGATATTTCAAAGGCCTATGAAAAGGCTGTTGTTGATTTAACAGCTTCGAATGAGCGCGAACAATCACTTCAAGATGAGGCTTCACGTGTCAGGGATCTGCTTTCTCAAATTGAGAACCAGTTGTCCTGTTGTCAGGCTGAGACTTCTGAGCACAAGGCTCGTGTGGATATTATTTCGAGAGATATGGTGGAGTCAAAGAAGAGAAAGGAAAAAGCTGAAGAAGCTTTGGAACTTCGTAAGCAGAAGGAAGAGGAGCACCTTGCAGCAAAGGCAGCATTGGAGAAGGCGAGAATTCAACTTCAACAGTGATGTTGTATTTGCACTTTCTTGATCTCTAATCCGATCATCCTGTTTGATAAATAATTTAATGAAGCTTTTTGTTTATGTACATTGTAGATTTCTCAGAGCAACAGTCAGGAAGTATATGGGTTGCATATCAGGAAGCGGCGAAAAATGCAGTAACTTTGCCGAATGTTGAGTTACGGAATATAACTACTTGTGTATAACGACGTTTCCTACCTTCATGTGTGTAATCTAGTAGAACTACTGGAGCAAGTAGATTTGATCACTGTCTTGCTGACTACGAAGTGGTGTAAAACATCTTCATATATGTGTATGTAGCCTGATGAAACTCACTATATATAATAAATAGTATATGTGCTTGTGTAAATTCTTGCATTTCTTCTTCTTCTATGGCTTTTGCTTGCACAAGGACTTTGTTGTAGCTGCTTCTTTATGTTTCACGTTTTGTCAAAGTAATAACTAAAATCCAGTCCAAGGCATGATTACTTTTCAGTAGTATATGTTCAAGAGATTAAAAACTTTTGGATTTTCTTTCCTTTTCTAATTCTCAGCTTTCATGAGTTGAGTTGGAAATAGGTTACGATAGAAAATTGCCTAAATACTATTTTGGTTTTGGTATCAAAATGAATTTCCTATCGAATTCTGTACTGAATGCTTCAGAATTATAAATTTTTAAAGTAAAAAATCGGAATTCATGACAACAAATAAAGCTTCATATGACCGAGATCAATTTATATCCTTCTTCATTTTTAATGTTCTTTTATATCCTTCTATGAATGAAGTTTTGTGATTAAAAAAAATGTGCTTCTGTAAAGTGTATTTTCTTCCCTAAAATTATTTGAATTTTATAATTTGTAAAAACAAGGATATAATTGAAAAAGTTTATTTGATTAAAGCTTTTTCCAATAAAAAAAAAAATAGCGCATTTAAGCTATATCTAATTTTTTTGTGAGAATATATATATAATGAAGCACCTAAAAGCAGAACAAGGACCGCCATATTGTACTTTTTATATGGGTTAAATTTGGGTCAATGATTCATTGTGTCTCAGACGATACTTGGGTTCATGCGACGAACTCGCATAAGGATCGTCTCTTGGCTTTCATCTAGCCCTAGTGGTATCATGGACTGCCAACATGGCCCAATCAATATGGGTTACAGCCGTCAGAGCCCCACTCGATATGGACATTCCAGTAGACATTAATCCCAGATGACATCAAGTCTATTGGATTAGGTATGCTCCAACGCAAGACTATCAATAGACTTGAGCCTACACACGACTCACATACGGGGCCCACGAGCCCATACGCCCCAAGGGGAAGAGGCTTATACGGCCTAAAGGCTTGCAAGAGCCCATGCGACTCAGAAGGTCTCCAGCATACCCTAAATCATGCTACTCAAACTTCCAGCCAACAATACATGAGCAATGTCTCAGTCGATGTTGTCTCATATTATACAGTGCCCCAATAGACATTACCCATCAGTCTACACACGACTAATTCCTTCTTAATAAGAAACTAAGTATTTGGATCGAGACAAACCACCTACAAACACGATGGTACAATCCACGTACAATAGAGATTACACCTAATCCTGGATATCCAGGCACTCCTGAACTAATCCATACTCTACTACCATTTCCTAAATAGGATTGGAATACGACATTTCCAAGAAATCCTAAACTAACTAAAGGGGCTACTTCATACCCTATAAAATGAGAGGGGGTCCAAGGGATTGATGCATTCAAATTTTGGCTCTCACACTCAAGTTCTCAAAGCATACATTACTCCCTAAACACCAGTCTACCACCCTCACGGTAATCCATGAAGATCGAGATAATCATTTACCTTGCTCTTCCCTTTCTTTATGCTCGTCATTGTTGGGGCGGTTGTGGGACCCTTATGGTCGGATCAGTGTCCCGCACAATGGAAGTGGATTTAACCCATGGATATCAAGCATGAGTGTATTTTTAATTAATTTATTGTAATACTATTTTTCGTTACTAGTCTGTAGGAAAACAATTCGGAACAAATCGGAGTCCAGAATTTCCCTAACAGAAAAAATGAAGTTTCAACGCTCGTGCGCGTTGCAATGCGCATTGATCGAGCGTTGCGACACAAACACGCGAGAGCATCAGCTCTCGGGGCATTGCGACATGTAGGCTTGGTCGTCACGACGCCCAGGTGTGAGCGTCGCGATGCCGGAGATCTGATTCGCAATACTGCCCTATGTAAAATAATGGCAAAGAGCAAATTTGCCTTGAATCTAATTCAAAACACTTCCAATTTTCTCCAAACATTTCCATACACCTAAAATCCAATTTTTGTTGGGAAATCTCTAAGTCCCGAGGATCGATTAAAGCATAGAAACAAAGTGCGAATACATCGAGGAAGTTACGGAATACTTACATCGAGCGGTTGAGCGATGCGACGAAGAACAAAACTTCAAGCTTTTCCTTCATAGAGCTCACGGCAGTCCACTGTTTTGGCTCTTTGGTGTTCTCGACAATCATCAAGTTTTGAGCTCCAAGCTTGATTTGGTGATTCCTTGCTCACAGGTGGGTTTCCCTATCACCTTCGCAAGACTCCTAAGTGTGCTAGCACTCTTGATTTTTGCCACAAAAATCATCAATTGTTTCTCTTTGGCTCACGGCAGTGAGCTGTGAAGGAAGAGAAAAATTTAGCCCCTTTGGCGTGAATGGGAGAGAAGAAGAAGTGAGAGAGATGTCTTGGTTGTTGGCTAAAAGTGTGTCTAATACACTTATGAATTTCCAAATTCATTTACCAAAAATTTGGTTTTCCAAAAGTCGAAGGTTTAAATGTCAACCACTACCATCAATCAATCAATCAAATTGTCTCATCACTCAAAGTGACAAGTGATTTGACGCATGATGTGACTAATGATTTGACGCTTGATGTGACTTGCGTGCCGCACTCGAATTTGAAATGCGAATGCGCTCGCAAACACTCCCGGGCTCGGGTTCGCTAATTCCAAATTAACGAATTTTCTGTTACGACGTAATTAACTAATTATGCCTAGCAAAATTACTATTCACATCGCTTACGAATTAATTCTAAATTAACTCGTTCGCTCGAATTAAAATCTAATTTCAATTCCGCGTCGAAATCCAATTTCGTATAATATATCGAATATATTATTTTATCGATTAATTCCAAATTAATCGTTATCTCTCTTTAATTAATATTTTATCCCAGATAAAATATCTCCGCAATTAATCCCAGATTAATTCTCTCTCATCTAATTAATCCCAGATTAATAAAGTGCGAGTCATACGTCATCGGTGAATCTTCGGGAGTGACCCATGAGATCCCCAGATATGTTGGCAGTAAATCCGGTCGTCGGACTATCCGAACATGTAAGTACCTAGTACTACGTTTGTACCGATTTACAAGACATGGTTGGCTTCTAGCAAAGCGCCAAGCTTACCCAATTCTCCAGAAACATGCTTACAGGAATAATCGATCTATATCAGGCGTAGTATACGTAGTATTGCGTATCTCGATCCAGTATCAGATGTCACGTGCTAGGCCTGGGGCTGGAAATGTGTCTGCCCCGTACGAAGCACATGTCGGATCTCTGGTAACTAGTCTCTATAATCGGATAAACATGACCTAGTTATAATATCCCGATAGCTGCAGCATATAAGAGAACGAGTTCTGTATCCTACATGACCATCATCTCCACTATGACTGGAGTGATACTTCCGTCTTGACATCACACCCAACACACTACGATTCTCAATATACCCAGCAGAGGCATACACAGAACCTGTTAAAGCCCTGGACGACCTAAAACCAAAGTATATTGATTGTCGCAAGTATTAGCGGTGTAAGTCTCAGGTTAAGACCAAATACACCTACCATGATTTTGGAGTTCCATAGACACATAGTCATACTACCACTGGAATTCCGAGGGGTCTATCCAGAGGGAAGCTGTTTTCCATACCATTGGTAAAACAAAACCTCCTACTACACTTGCATGAGTATCCTATACCCAAATATATGAGAACTATGCTGTTATGCCCTCACAACGCGCACAAGTGTAATACTAGTCTTTTACGTATTATCAATGTCCAATCTCGATAATACCCTGACTAGGGATATTTAATGATTAAACCTTCGTGGATTGATACTAGCTCATATCATCTCAATCCAGGAACTAATCATAAGGACCTCCTATCATTTATACATCTTGGTGATCTAATCACAAATAATAAGAGAGCAATCTCCTTTGTCACATAGTTAATTTGTACAACAACACCATGATCTGTACAAATAGTGACGCTATGGGTCATAACTGTCCAACAATCTCCCACTTGGCCTATAGCCAGTCACTCGAGTGTCCCACACTCGAACTATGTACGGTTCGCTCAAACTACTGAGGAATGCTTTCATCAGCGGATTTGCATGATTATCATCTGATGCGATTTATTCGATCATCACATCGCCACGATGTATGATCCGAACGAATCAGATGAATAGTCGAAGTATTTATCTGGATCGTTGATGATACCATTAATTCTTTAGCCTGCGTTGTAGCCTAGCTCAGCTGCTAACAGAACTATATCTAATCTAATTAGATTTATTATCGATCCAGAAGGCTTCTATTGCTGCCTCAGCCGCAACAATAATCCACTTTTGTTGTTTATTCGGTAACAAAATCTTGCTCGGAAGATTTCCAACTGACTGTACCGTTATTCAAACTTTATAGTACCTTTATGCGACTTATAGTCGTTTTATCGGTTTGGAAACTTGCAGTAGTGAACCCAGTCACTTCAAGTTCTCCTTCTCCATAGTATAAGACAACATCATTAGTTCTCTAAGATACTAAAGCATGTTCTTAACATCAATCCAATGATTATCACTTGGATTGGCCTGATTGTGGCTCCATATGCTCAAAGCGTATGAGACACCAGGTCAAGTACATTTTTCAATATATGATTTCTCGGAGAGTATCAACAACTTTAAATCTATCCCAGTAGATCTTTATTCCTAGAATAAAGGTTGTTTCTCCCAAGAATTCTACGGAGAATTTTCATGAAAGCCATGCTTTCACCGATTATTGTTATGGGAATATCATTTCCAAGAAATGATATATTATCACTTTCAGTGCGCTCCCACTAACCCTCTTATATACACAAGAATCATTTTCGTTTTTGAATTAAATCATACACCGTTATGATTACATCAAAAAGATAATTCCAAGAACCCAATGCTTGCTTCAATCCATCCATGGATCGAATTAACCTGCAAACCTTGTTTGCTTGTTATGGTACGACAAAACTGTCAGGATGTTATAAACATCCTCCAAAAGGTTTCCGTTAAGGAAAGCGGTTTTGGCATTACAGCTGCCATATTTCTTGAATGAAACATGTAGCATCAGCAAGCATTATCCAAATGGATTTATCGTGGCAACAGGTAAAAGGTTTCGTTGTAATCGACACAATGTTGATAACGATATCTTTTCGCTACAAGCCTAGCTTAGTACGTTGGTATGTTGCCTTCCATGTATGTCTTCCTTGAAGACTTATATAGTACCAATAGGCACAATGCCTTGCGGTACATCAACTAGTATCCAAACATAGTTGATATACATGGAATCCATTTCGGATTATATGACACTTTGCCATAATAGTGAGTCGATACCTTGTATCACTTCCTCATACGTAGTCAGTTCGTAATCCTCAATAAGATTGACATCTTTATGAGGTGAGATCAGAAACCCATACCCCAGGTTGTTTTCTGACTCTCTCCGACTTACGTGGTTCTTGTGTATTCGAAGATTATTGGAATAGTTTCATCCTTGATGAACTATTTGTGTTCCATTAAGGAATCGGTGCCTGGAACAGTATTACTCCGATTTTTGATCGAGTTTTACTTTCCTCCCACTTACCACTGCATATAGGTATTCCTCTTAGGAAAACCGCATGGTGAGCAACAATTACATTGTTCTCTTGTGAGTTGTATAAATACTATACTTTGGTTTCCCTAGGATAACCAACAACTTTGGCACTTATCCGATTTGGGTTCTAGTTTGGTATCATCCAAACATATGCCTAGCATACCCAAATCTTCAGGAATGAGAAAACCTGGTTTCTTTCCTGTTCATATCTAATATGATGTCTGTCAAACAAATTTTATGGAACCTTATTCAAAATAAGTTCTGCATTGTTAAATGCGTATCCGTTGAAGGAAATGGTAGCTCAGAGCGACTCATGATTAACCTTATCATGTCCAAGTTCGGACACACCGTTAGGATGATGTGTTCCGGGAGGAGTCCTCATTGAAATAATACTATTCTCTTTCAAGTATATGAGAAACTTATTGCTTAAGTATTTTCATCATGGTCTAACCGTGACGATTTTATACTTTAGCCGATCTGTTTGTCTATTTCGTGTCGAAAATAAAAAGTTTCCGATTTGTGTTTCAAAAGAAACACATAACCATAACGTGATGCCACTATATTCACAATACACAACTCACACGCAAATCACAGCAAGAAATCCTTGACATTACACGCAAATCACAAGAAAAATAGCAAACATTTCTCTTCATCTCCTCCCTCCATAGCCGAAAACATCACCCTCCTCAACCTCTCCATTGCCGAAAATATTACAGCCCCTACAACCATCAAAACAGCCCCTAATCACCACTGAAAACTAGCGCCATACAACCCCCAAACATCACCAAAAATTCCCCCAAAAACAGCAGCTGCATCACCGAAATTTACACCAAAAACTGCACTATTTCACACGCCCAAACTGCACTATTTTACTCGCCCCAAATAGCAGCAAAAACACCTTAAAAAACCCCCATAAATCACCTAAACCAGTAACAAAAAAACTGCACTTTTAATCCTTAAGATAATCACAAAAAAACTGCACCTAAAACCCCTAAAAACACAAAAAATAGTAGCTTTGAAGACCTGAAACAGTAAGCATAAAATACAGAGGAAACAACAGCAAAACAGAGGTCAAACAGCAAGCAAAATAGCAAAACAGTGAGCTAAGACGCTAAACCAGTGAACCGGAGAAGTTGAGGAGCTTTAACCCTTCTGATCTCCGTGAAACGCAAGTCCGAAAGTCGGCAAAAAGGTTAGACCTGAGGGTATTTTTCACACTCGTTTTCAGTTTTATTTTTATTATTTATTGAGTACTGTTCGCATGATTATTATGTTAAAATGCATGTTGTGGCCCTTGAGTAGATAAATATGCATGTATTACGAAATATTGTATGTTGTGGCCTTGGAATAAAATGAAAGATGTGTCAACTCTCGCGGTATATCGGATGGAAACCCGGATATAAATTTCATAGCCGATTCCGAATGGACGGTAGTATGATCTGTACTCGGGATACAACTCCACATACCGCTTGAGTAAACATCACATTCTTTTGTTTTATGTTGCTTTGATTTATTTATTATTCGTCATTTAAATTCCGCATGTTATTTGTTTATGTAATGATGTGATCGAGCGCATGGGCTTAGTAAGTAGGATTAAAGGTCCCCTATTCTGAGGGGTTAAAATCCTTTACCGTGATGCTTTGCTGTGCCGATTAATGTATATTCGGTTGAACGTAAGATGTGTTCAATCGGGTATACGAAGTCCGATATTATTGTCTTTTTTTTATATGCATGATGTGATCGAGCGCATGGGCTTAGTAAGTTGGATTAAAGGTCCCATATTCTGAGGGGTTAAAATCCTTTATCGCGATGATTTTCCGCGCCGATTAATGTATATTCGGTTGAACGTAAGATGTGTTCAATCGGGAATACGAAATCTGATATTATTGTCTTTTGTTTATATGCATGATGTGATCGAGCACATGGGCTTAGTAAGTTGGATTAAAGGTCCCCTATTCTGAGGGGTTAAAATCCTTTACCACGATGCTTTGCCGCGCCGATTAATGTATATTCGGTTGAATGTAAGATGTGTTCAATCGAGTATACGAAGTCCAATATTATTGTCTTTATCTTTGTACGCATTGTAATGAAAAGCGCATGGGCTTATTGTGTTGGACTAAAAGGTTCTCCATTTAGAGAAAGAAAAGCCTAAAAGGCTACCTTTACCACGATATTTGCCACGTCTTTCATCTATTGATTGCATCATCTATCGCTTTCTTGGCTCGATCTATTATCATTGGTGCACCCATATTATCAGCCCTTGCACTTTCCTTTGTTCACGCAAAAAACCCAAGATACATGCACGCCCAGCCTCATCACACACATACCCCCTTCAGCCAATTCACGCAAGTCAGCCCCTCTCACGTACTGCCAGGCACATTCTCACGCACAGCCCCATTGCCTCACACTCACACGTAACCTGTCATTCAACTCCTCGTCAAAAGCCCTTTCACCACGTCACCCTAAACAGACCACCACAAGCACTAACACGCTAAAGCCCTTCACGCCTCACGCACCATAAGCCCTCGCCAATCTGCCCTCATCAATCATACGCACATACGACCGAATTGCACACACAGCCCACGTAACTGCCCACTCCACAACACGTTCACTGGCCTTTAGCCACATAACCCAACCTTCACGCAAAAGCCACAAACACTCAAAACAGCAGCCCCCTTTGACGCATCAGACACCTCTAAAACAGCCTCAAACTACATCACAATACCACCAAAAAGACCCATGCATGTGTTCGTGTCAATTCTAGAGATCCTTTCTGCATCACATCACGACATGCCTATCTTAGCATATAGTTGTCTCTTTTTTATCTTATGCATTTGTATTACCTCTTGAGTTATCTATTTCTATTACGCACTTAAGCGTCTTTCCCTAATATACATGCTTGTATGAATGTTATTTGTTTGCGCTTCTGTGCCTGCCAATGTGAAATTGTATGCTTTCCGTATGTCAATTTATCTTTATGCATGAATTCAGACATAAATTGTATGCAAATAGTTTGTATGCAAAATATGAAAATGTGTTATATGTAAACTTAGATATGAGCTTTGTACCTATGCATGCAAACTTAGGAGTAAACTATCCTTGGAAATATGTTGCTTAGGCTTGGTAAGATTATTGCACAAATCATTTTATTACAAGTGGCATATGTAAGGGACCATTCCGAACCCAACGGTTTGAGGTTTTCCCTTGCGAGGGGTGAGTGCGGCCTTAAATCTTTGTCCCGGTTCACACCGGGTGGCGACTCCATTATTCTCCGGTTTAGTCCCCCGCGGGCTACTCCGTACTCCCAACCGGGCCGCGAGCCCGGGACAGCATGCGTCGCCCAGTTTGTGTTCCCACAATATTGATTTATTAACCTGGAACACTAAATTATGTGTAAGCCTCTGTCGATGGTCGGACACAAATACCCAGTTTAACCCAATTGAACCATATGTCTATGTCAACCAAATTATATGGATTCATTAAGTTTAAGTTCCAATTATGGCTACCCCCGCCCGACAGATATATGTCTATCATGTAAGGAAATCTATTAAAGAGTTATCTATCCTCAAGGAAGATCGTGGGCTATTGAGCCTAACGCTGAAACCTAAAATCCCTATGTCTAGTTCATTTTAGATTTACCAGATCAATTTTTTTAGTGGCCAGTTAATAAAAAGCATTAAGATTAAGACTCAATAAATAAATCTTTATATTACCCAAACTATAATCTAACCCCTTATAAACCAGTGATATTAAAAGTCATCACAACCCCATATAGCTAATTTAGTTACAACACATAACTAGGGCTGGTAAAAACTTGAAAATAAAAGACATAAAGTAAAAATGCGGTAAAGTAAATACTGAAAAGTAATAAAATAAAATACTATGGTAAAAGGAATTACTTTTACTACTACTAATTTAGATATCTCCCATAATATAATATATAAACTTGTGATAACATTACCAACCAGCCATATAGGCGGTATCCTGATTAAGTCAAATTAAGTCCAACCAGCCATTAAGGCGGTAAAAAGATTTTTCCATGAACCTGCCATATAGGCGGTAAGAAAGTTTAATTACCAACCGACCAATCTGGCGGTATCCTTGATTAGTCAGGTTTAAACCAGATTAAAAATGAATTACCAACCGACCAATCTGGCGGTATCCTTTTTAAGTCAATATTTTAAATAGTGAATATATTATATTTAAGGGAGATTAATCTAAATAGCAATAGTAAAAGAATTACCTTTCACCCTAGCTGGGGTAGTTACCTCCTCATGGTGAATAGTAAAAACTGTAAAAAGTAAAAAAAGTAAATTATTATTATTACAAAACGTAATTAAAATTAATTACAAAACTAAAAAAAACTAAAAACTAAAAGAAACTAGAGACAGAAACTCCCTCCTTACATCAAAGAGATGAGAGAGAGTGGTACAACTGAAACTGGGATTTTACGCTCTATTTATAGGGGTCAGTAGGGGTCGCGCGTCGTGACGCCCAGCTCGCGTCGCGACGCCCGTTTGGTCGACATGGCAGCTTCTGGTTCATCGGTTGAAGATTCTGGATAAGGTGATAAGGTGACACCTGACAAGGTGGTTGTGGCTCAATTATTGTGACATGTGGCGGCTTCCGATTGGTCGGCTAGATTCTTATCCGCCACGTGTCAGATACGGATAAGAGAGCCAATAATTGATGCTGACGTGGCGGTGATGTGGCGACACGTGGCAATTTGACTGTCGGCACCATAGAATCGCGACACGTGGCACACTGTGATTGGTTGATGATGACGTGGCAGTGAGGTGGCATGTTGACTCGGTCAACCTGGTGATGTGGATGATGATGTGGCAATGACGTGGAGTGACACGTGGCGATGGTGACTGTCGGCACCGTAGGATGATGACACGTGGCACGACGCATGTTAGTAGATCGGCTGTGATGGTGACACGTGGCATGGCGCACGTTAGCAAAGTCAAACTTTTCTCAGATTCTGATTTGTGGACCCGGCGCACGTTAGGCGTTACGGCGCTGAAGGTCTTGGCGTCGCGACGCGGAAAATTACCAAAATGCCATTTTTTGTCAATTTTCATTGTTTTGGCCCAAATCACCTCCAGAGTGTCCTGAAACTTTATTTATCTACAAAATAACACAAAACACATCAAAATATTCACAAAACTCAAGAAACTATACAAAATATTTGGTTAAATGAGTTGGAAATAGTGATAGATTTACCACTCATCACACCCCAAACCTAACATTTTGCTAGTCCTCGAGCAAAACACAAAATAAAATAACATAATAAAATTTTAACTAAGCCACTTTCGTAGGGATCAGGGTTGCATTTAGCGTATGCAATAAGCCTTTAAACCCCAAGGTGTCCCTAGTGGACGAGTTGTAGTCTCGTGAGGGTTTACATCAATGATACCTTACAAACATTTTACAAAAGTAAAAAAGTAGTGAAACTAATGCACACAAAAGCAAAAAGACAAGCGAAAAGATAATAAAGAAGTTAGTGACTAATCAGGTGAAAATTCTACTCCAAGTTACTAGTTGTTTACTTTCTTTCTAAATTACTAAATAAGTAAATTCTCTGATTATTTTTACCATTCTTCATATACACAGCCAATAAAATATTAAACAATTCATTTTTGCCCACAACAGTCATAAGTGCAGTTGATAAGAGAGTAATATTTTTGTCCTAAACTTTTATCAGAATTCACACCTTTTGTAGCAATGGAATAAATTTTTCGGATTTTTTCTTTGATTTTTGATTTTTTTTATTTATATACAATACCTTCCGTCTATGTACCGAGTGTTGGGTCGGTGGCTCCCAAACCAGTTGGCTTTAGGGCACCAGGTGTTAAGACACCCCTACGGACTTAATTACTCAGACTTCAGATATATATATTTTTGCAACATCTTTGATCCATGTAGCGAGCTTTGGGTCAGTGACTCCCAAACCAGTTGGTTTTAGGGCACTAGGTGTTAAAACACCCTTACAGACTTAATAACTCGGATCTCAGATTTTTTTTTACTCCATTGCTTTTTGAGATGCTTCCTCCAATTAAACTAGAGCACTGAATATTACAAACTTTTCAATTTTAGCTCATGTCCGTATGTTACTATATATGTTGATAATATCTGTCAACTGAGCATATGAAGATCCATTTTAGTCAATTTTATGGAGAATTCACAAATTAAATAATTCAAAATGAAATAAACAAAAATTAAATAGTTCCGAAAATGGGTTTGAGACATGTATCAGGAGTGGGAACTCCTTACTCAGCTATCTCTCACCAATTTCACTCTTTTAGTCAAAATAAAAACACAAAAACGCAAAATATTTTTTGTAATTTTGAAAATTTTTCAATTTTTTTGTATTTTTCGAAAAATTTTGGACTAAAAATAAAAACAACACACAAAATAAAAACAAGGTACTAATCTAATTTTCTCCCCCAAACCTAAATGAGACATTGTCCCCAATGTCTTAAACAGTAGAAGAAGAGTTTAGAAGATCGTACCTGGTTAGCTGAAATTCTACAGGAAATTAAGGGTTAAGATCCAGATTAATCCGACGCCTCTTACCACGATCGTCCTCATACCAATTTATCTTTGAAAGAATAGGATCAACTTGTGGTTCATAGGCTATGAGTTGATCAATTAGATCCGGAGCAGTTCTGGCAGTAAAGAGGAGTTCTTTCATAGGTTTTGACACGAACCCATTTCTCTGGGCATCATCAAGAAACACACAAAGAAAATCATAAAATCCATCAACGTTGAACAGTCCAAGCGATTTCTGGTGTATGTTTAGGTTCGCCCAAGATAGCACTATAAAAATTTCCTCCAAACTGCCTAAGCCACCTGGCAAAGCAATAAAAGCATCATCATGGTTAATCATTTCTACCAGTCGTTCAGACATACCTGGCACGATCAGTTCCTCTCCGTTTGATGGTTCAATAAGATTTGCCTCTGCCAAGGGTTTTGGGATGATTCCCAAAATGTGACTGCCTCCTTCCTGTACGGCCTTTGAAACGATCCCCATTAGTCCAAGATTGCCTCCGCCATATACTAAGTGCATATTCCTTGCAGCTAAGACTCGACCCAATTCCTGTGCTGCTTCTACGTATTGTGGCTTAACACCAACACTACTACCGCAAAACACACAGATGTTTTCAACTCGTCTTCTTGAAGTGGCTTCCATGTTTTACTCTGGATGTCTTCAAAATTGCAATGATGAGTTGAATTTATAATACCTGAAAATGGTGAGTAAAAATAGCACAAGTATCTTCCAAAGGACGATTAGTAGAAAAATAGTAAAATAATATCGTGATAATAAAAAAGGTCTGGATCCTGTCAGAGAAAACAAAAGAAAACAACAAAACAAATCACAATTATCAGGAAAAGACAAAGAGATATAATATTTACAAGAAAAGTAACGGCTTGATTGACGTCTATGCGTCAAGGACAAGCTTCCCATCCAATTTTCTTATAAATTGGCAAACATGGTCTTTTTGAGTCAGATTCCTGAGACTTAACAGTTGTCTTTCCTTTTGGAATTGTGCATATAACATGCGAATTTCATGATACACACATCCACTGGGATGCGTCTCAAGAGATTTAGATATGTCATCCAAAGACTCCTTACTCAAGCCATCTCTAATGAAATTAATCTTATCTTCGTGGTTATCAGACACCATTCATAAAGAACGACAACTAGTATTACAAAACATACGAGCACATTTATAACAAACACACATTCTTTTGGCTCTTCTCTTTTTAGCATATCTGCTCTTTCCTAAACCAGGCAGATGTGAAATAAAAGAGTCAGAAGACTCACCTGCCAATCGAACCCATGCTTCAATTAACCAATGAATGTCAGTAGGAATACCTTTGATCATCCGTAATCTCATTCGTTCCAAGCGAGCTTTGTAGACTTTCATCAGAGATTTTTGAGGGAGGGAAGGAAATTGCTTACGAAGATTTGCGAGAGCTTGTTCCATATTGAAATGACTAAACCTGCAAAAATTAAACACACAAAAATAAAACACACCAAATCACAATATATACACAAATTGCATGGGTTGCCTCCCTGCGAGCGATAAGTTTAAAGTCGTCAGCTAGACTTTACTTCTCGAACGTTAGGCTGGATCTGAAAGTGCAACACTTTCTTTTTGTCACTCAAATGATTCTCCCCAGTAGTGCTTGACACGCTTGTTTTTAACTTTGAATGTTTTGTTGGAGTCAGGATCATGTATCTCAACGGCTCTATCTGGTAAAACTTTGGTGATCACAAATGGATCTGACCACCGTGATTTTGGCTTCCATGGGAAGAATTTCACCATTGATTTGTTTAACAGTACCTTCTGCCCTGGTTCCAGTTGTATGCGCACTAACGTATCCTCATGTCTCTTCTGTTGCTTGTAGTGCAAAAATTGGCTCTTTCAGTACAAAAGTCGCTTTATCTTTAGGCTCCACAGGCAATTGACATGTTTTAAGTTTGTCAGTGAACTTTGCATTGCATTGGAGTTCTGAATGGTACTGTGTATCACATCAAGTCTGAAACATTCCTCATTCTTTTCATCATCTGGGAAATTCATGGCCTTGAAAACATTGAATGTTACTTCTTGGTCCTGTACCCTCATGGTTAATTCTCCTTTTTGTATATCAATAATGGTTCGACCTGTAGCCAAGAATGGTCTCTCGAGGATGATTGGCACGTCTGCGTCTTCCTCCATATCAAGGACAATAAAATCTGCTGGGAAAATGAATTTGTCAACCTTGACCAGCACATCTTCAACTACACCTTTCGGAAATACGAGCGTTCTATCAGCAAGTTGTAGAGAGACTGAAGTTGGCATTGTTTCTCCAATCTGTAGTTTCCTGAAAATAGAAAAAGGCATCAAGTTAACACTTGCACCTCAATCACATAAAGCTTTACCAAAGTTAGGTTCTCCTATGATGCAAGGAACAGTGAAACTGCCAGGATCTTTCAACTTTTGGGGAATTTTCCTCTGAATGATAGCGCTGCATTCTTCTGATAATGCTACTGTCTCATAATCTCCCAATCTCCGCTTTCGTGAAAGAATTTCTTTCATGAATTTGGCATAGCTGGGCATTTGTTCCAACGCTTCTGCAAATGGAATGTTGATATGCAGCTTTTTGAAGATCTCCAGGAACCGAGAAAACTGCTTGTCCAATTTTTTTTCTGAAGACTCTGAGGAAAAGGTGGAGGTGGAATGATCTGTTCTTTTTCCTTTGCTTCTTTTTCCTTCGTCAGTTGCCCTATTTCTTTTGGAACTTCCTCAGCAGTTGTTTTGGCTCCAACATCTTTGTTGATTTTAGTACCGCTTTTTAACATGATGACATGACACTGCTCCTTTCCTATGTTCCTTGGATTTGGTTCTGTGTTGCTGGGAAGATTCCCTGGCGGTTTGTAACTCTGAGCATTGGCCAGTTGTCTGATTTGATTCTCCAGTGCTTTGATAGAGGCTGAATGGATTTGATTCAATGCTACTTGATTTTGAACCATAGTTGCTAAAACATCGTATTTTGCTTCTTGCTTCTTCAACTGGGCTAACACTTCTATTATTCCTGGTTCATTTGTTTGCTCCTAGCCTTTGTTCTGTTGCTGGAATTCAGGTGGTGGATAGTTCTGCTGTTGGAATCCAAGTGGTGGATTGTTCTTTTGCCCTGAATTGTTGCCCCATGAAAAATTAGGATGATTCCTCCACCTTGGGTTGTATGTGTTGGAATATGTATTGTTCCCATGTCTGTTGAAATTGTTGACATAATTCACCGTCTCTTCAAGTTGGTTGTAATATTCTAACTCAGGTATTCCTCCAAATGGTGAACTTGTGGATCCACCATTAACTTTCATGTTAAGAGTTTCCAGATTTTTGCAAATCACATCCAGCTTGGAATTCAGTGCTGTGTTGGCTCCAACTTCATAAATTCCTGTAATTCTTTGGATCATGCTAATTTCTGTTGGCCACAAGGAGTTGTTGTTGGCCATTTCTTCAATTAAGTCCCAGGCTTGATCTTCTCCTTTTGCCATTAAAGCTCCTCCAGCAGCAGCATCAATTGTGGTTCTCATTATTCCAGAAAGTCCATTATAGAAAGTTTGGACTTGAAGCCATTTTGGAATCTCATGGTGAGTACATTTCCGGAGCAAATCTTTGTACCTTTCCCAAGCTTCGTAGAGAGTTTCTGAGTCTTGTTGCACAAAGGATGTGATGTCATTCCTCAGTTTTCCAGTTCTGGCTGGTGGAAAGTACTTTGCAAGAAATTTGGTGGCTAAAGTGTTCCAAGTTGTGATGGAACCTGCTGGTAGTGAATATAGCCAAGCTTTGGCTCTGTCCTTCAAGGAGTATGGAAAAATACGCAGTCTCATTGCTTCTTCAGCTTCTCCGTTGTAATTGAAAGTGCCGTAAACTTCCAGGAAGTTGCTGATGTGGGCATTAGGATCTTCAGTTGCATTCCCCCCAAACTGAACTGACTGCTGAATCATCTGAATGCATGTTTTGATGTCACCCGCATTTGCTGGCAAGGGAGGAAGTACAATACAAGAAATGAGTCTGTCAATCACCGAAATGGTTCTGTCTCGAATGGGAATTGGTGGTGCAACCTCGAAAGGTTCAGGTTCCATGTTGACTAAAGCTTCTTGGTCTTCTCGCCTTTCCCTTCTCAACTGTCTGATGGTTCTTTCAATTTATGGGTCGAGCGGTCGGAGTTCAAAGCTTCTGGTTCGTCTCATGAAGTTTCTGAGAACCTGAAACACAAGAAAACAAAAACAATAAGTAAAAAGAAATTAGATACAAGTAAATGTATCTAACCTTAAAACTAATAGTGAAAGATAAATAAGTCCCTGGCAACGGCTCCAAAAACTTGACCGGCGTAAACACACACGTATAACACAAGCGCACGTATCGTACAAGTAGTATAAAAATATCGATCCCACGAGGACTTAATATCTAAACTATTAATTTTGTAAGGTCAAATGATTACTAGTATCTAACAGGTTGTTTGATTGATTTGAAATGATGACGATTCTCAATTTAAAAACAAGTAAATAAAATTATTCGAAAGTAGATTTTAAGAAAATTCAATATTAAAAACTATCTAGGGTTGTGATTTCTTCCAATATCATTTTAAAGATGAAGTGGTTATTTTAAAGTTGGGTAATATATTGATTTATTAACCTGGAACACTAAATTATGTGTAAGCCTTTGTCGATGGTCAGACACAAATACCCAGTTTAACCCAATTGAACCATATGTCTATGTCAACCAAATTATCTGGATTCATTAAGTTTAAGTTTCAATTATGTCTACCCCCGCCCGACAGGTATATGTCTATCCTGTAAGGGAATCTATTAAAGGGTTATCTATCCTCAAGGAAGATCGTGGACTATTGAGTCTAAGGCTGAAACCTAAAATCCCTATGTCTAGTTCATTTTAGATTTACCAGATCAATTTTATTAGTAGCCAGTTAATAAAAAGCATTAAGATTAAGACTCAATAAATAAATCTTTATATACCCAAACTATAATCTAACCCCTTATAAACCGGTGATATTAAAAGTCATCACAACCCCAGATAACTAATTTAGTTACAACACATAACTAGGGCTGGTAAAAACTTGAAAATAAAAGACACAACGTAAAAATGCGGTAAAGTAAATTCTGAAAAGTAATAAAATAAAATGCTAAGGTAAAAGGAATTACTTTTACTACTACTAATTTAGATATCTCCCATAATATAATATATAAACTTGTGATAACATTACCAACCAGCCATATAGGCGGTATCCTGATTAAGTCAAATTAAGTCCAACCAGCCATTAAGGCGGTAAAAAGATTTGTCCATGAACCTGCCATATAGGCAGTAAGAAAGTTTAATTACCAACCGACCAATCTGGCGGTATCCTTGATTAGTCAGGTTTAAACCAGATTAAAAATGAATTACCAACCGACCAATCTGGCGGTATCCTTTTTAAGTCAATATTTTAAATAGTGAATATATTATATTTAAGAGAGATTAATCTAAATAGCAATAGTAAAAGAATTACCTTTCACCCTAGCTGGGGAAGTTACCTCATCATGGTGAATAGTAAAAACTGTAAAAAGTAAAAAAGTAAATTACTATTATTACAAAACGTAATTAAAATAAATTACAAAACTAAAAAAAACTAAAAACTAAAAGAAACTAGAGAGAGAAACTCCCTCTTTACATCAAAGAGATGAGAGAGAGTGGTACAACTGAAACTGGGATTTCGCGCTCTATTTATAGGGGTCAGTAGGGGTCACGCGTCGCGACGCCCAGCTCGCGTCGCGACGCCCGTTTTGTCGACGTGGCAGCTTCTGGTTTGTCGGTTGAAGATTCTGGATAAGGTGATAAGGTGACAAGTGGCAAGGTGGTTGGGGCTCAATTATTGTGACACGTGGCGGCTTCCGATTGGTCGGCTAGATTCTTATCCGCCACGGGTCAGATACGGATAAGAGAGCCAATAATTGATGCTGACGTGGCGGTGATGTGGCGACACGTGGCAATTTGACTGTCGGCACCATAGAATCGCGACACGTGGCACGCTGTGATTGGTTGATGATGACGTGGCAGTGAGGTGGCATGTTGACTCGGTCAACCTGGTGATGTGGATGATGATGTGGCAATGACGTGGAGTGACACATGGCGATGGTGACTGTCGGCACCGTAGGATGATGACACGTGGCACGACACATGTTAGTAGATCGGCTGTGATGGTGACACGTGGCACGGCGCATGTTAGCAAAGTCAAACTTTTCTCAGAATCTGATTTGTGGACCCGGTGCACGTTAGCACTGTTTGGCGCACGTTAGGCGTCGCGACGCGGAAGGTCTTGGCGTCGCGACGCAAAAAATTTCCAAAATGCCCTTTTTTTGCCAATTTTCACTGTTTTGGCCCAAATCACCTCCAGAGTGTCCTGAAACTTTATTTATCTAAAAATAACACAAAACACATCAAAATATTCACAAAACTCAAGAAACTATTCAAAATATTAGGTTAAATGAGTGGGAAACAGTGATAGCTTTACCACTCATCACACCCCCAAACCTAACATTTTGCTAGTCCTCGAGCAAAACACAAAATAAAATAACATAATAAAATTTTAACTAAGCCACTTTCGTAGGGATCACGGTTGCATTTAGCGTATGCAACAAGCCTTTAAACCCCTAGGTGTCCCTAGTGGACGAGTTGTAGTCTCGTGAGGGTTTACAGCAATGATACCCACAAACATTTTACAAAAGTAAAAAAGTAGTGAAACTAATGCACACAAAAGCAAAAAGACAAGCGAAAAGAGGATAAAGAAGTTAGTGACTAATCAGGTGAAATTTCTACTCCAAGTTACTAGTTGTTTTCTGTAGGCACTGTATTTTTGCATATAAGTCCCGATGATGAGCCTCGAAAGGAGGCACTACCTTTTTAAGTTGTGGAAGTCGCGGGAAACGGATGTCAGAAGGGAAGAGTCAAGAATTGACGTTTTCGTTGGATTTAGTTCGCTCGTTTAGCTTCGGGTTCGCTTGTTGGACCTCCGTTTTAAAAAACACATCCCTAGCCCAAGCCCATTAAATCACAACCAATAATAATTAAAACATTTAAAACACATGTCACAAATTAAATTAAATTAAATTAAATTAAAACCAATTAAAACCAATTAAATTAAATTAAAATCTAATTAAACTAAATTCCAAAATTAAAATAAATCACTTCCTAATTTTAATTAAATCACCGACCAAAATAAAAAAATTTCTTGCCTTAAATAATTAAAATTAAGCACAAATTAAATTACTTGATTTCTTTCCTTTTTAAAAGCCATGCAAACCCTAATGAATCACTATAAAAATAATACATTCCCAACCCTTGCGACCCTCCTCATCTCTCTCGGCAGTGACCATAAACCAGAACAAAAGAGAATAAACCCTAAACGCAACAATCTCTCTCTCTACCTTCTGATTCAACACACCAAACCAGCAACTTGCAACATGAAATAACACCCTCTTTACCGATCAAAACACCAGCCAACAGCAGCCATTAAGGCACTCAACACCCATCAACGTCCACTCACGCTTAGACCAGCCAACAACTCACGGCATCTCCCAAAAACCTAAATCAACAAACCGACCATAAACTGCACGCCTAAAGACCACCGTACAATCAGTCCCTTCATCTAGCTCCATACCAAATCCTTGCCGCTTCAACCACAAGCCACGCATCTGCCCCACATTCACGCTACGCCCAAGCCACCAGCCTTAGTCACGCCCCTTGACCATTAGCCGAAAACACTCAACACACAAGCCCTGGCCCCACTACTTCACGCCTGCCCCACTAACGCACCTGCCAACAACAAACCAAAACCTAAACGCCACAAAGCAGCAGTCTGCCCCACTCACGGTAAACCACCCTCAGCAACACAAAGCCTCACGCTCTCACGTTCATCAAACCTGCCTGCGCACAAGCAAACCAATCGCACGTAGCCCAGCCCCAGCCTCAACGCACGTACTGTAAGGTATAAAAAAGGTGCGCTCACTTGGTCGCTCAAACCCTTGAGTGGGGAGACCTAGTTGTGGGTAATCCTTCGCCAGCGAGAGTATTTGTCTACACTCCCGCAAACCCACACGTAGACCGGTATTGTATGGCCTATAGCAACTATTTCCTTGTGCTTGTGGACCATCCTCATTTGGATGCAGTTGGGCTTCTTGTCAGAAATGCGATCTTGTTGGGCCATTTAAACTGGGACGAGTTTGTATCCTATGACCATTGGGCCAGAAGCTTCGGAAATGTTGATGGGCCACTCTGTAGAAATTATTTCTGTATGCTTGTGTTTGGGAACATGGTCGTTTAGATCCATTCGGACCTTTTGCCATGAGGTATGGGCTTGTTGGGCCATTTAAATTGGGACAAGAACATATCTTATGATGATTGGGCCAAAAGCTTCTAAAACGCCAATGGGCCATTATATATTTGTGTTTAGGAACATTATCATTTGGATACGGTTGGACTTCTTTCCATGAGATGTGAACGTGTTGGGCCATTTAAACTAGGATGAGTTCACTCCTATGACAGTTAGCCCAAAAGCTTCTAAAATGATGATGGGCCGATTTGTGTGAATTTTAATGAGTTGATATATTTCTTGTATCGCATGCATCTCATGCACCTCATGCATACATGCACCATGTTAACCCCATTTTGTCTTGAAAGCCATCATAGATACCCGTTGGTTAGGGAAGATGGCAGACTTGTCAAAAGACCGAGCAGCCACCAAGAGTACCGGTAGAAGACCTAACCCAACGGGATATGAAACTCAATCATGCATGCATGCATACACGTAACATATTTGCATCCTTTTTGTGTTTGTTTTGTTTTGTAATAACAGGTTTCAAAAGAGAAAAAGAGAAAGCGTCAAATGAAAGCCAACCAGAAGCGGCAACAATACAATGTCAGCAGTTTTCAGGCTTGAATCACAAGGGCGAGGCCCTTATCAGTATCAGTCTGGGGGCGAGGCCAATATCAGTATCAGTTGGGGGCGAGACCCACATCAGTATCAGATGGGGGCGAGGCCCATATCAGTATCAGTTTGGGGTGAGGCCAATATCAGTATCAGTCTGGGGGCGAGGCCCATATCAGTATCAGTTGAGGGCGAGGCCCATATCAGTAGCAGTTGGGGCGAGGCCCATATCAGTATCAGTCTGGGGGCGAGGCCCATATCATTATCAGTTTGGGGTGAGGCCCACATCAGTCTCAGCTGGGGGTGAGGCCCATATCAGTATCAGTATGGGGCCAAGGCCAATATCAGTATTAGTATGGGGTGAGGCCCACATCAGTATCAGCTGGGGGCGAGGCCCATATCAGTATCAGTTGAGGGCGAGGCCCATATCAGTATCAGTTGGGGGCGAGGCCCACATCACTGTCAGCTGGGGGCGAGGCCAATATCAATATCAGTTTGGGGCAAGGCCCATATCAGTTTCAGTCTTGGGGATGAGTCCTAGGGGCGAGGCCCATGTCAGTATTAGTTTGAGGCGAGGCCCATATCAATATGGGGGTGAGGCCCACACCCTTATCAGAATTAGTTTTGCCGGGTATGACACTCCGAGTATGAAGACACATCAGTATCAGTTTTGCTGGGTACGACACTCTGGGGGCGAGGCCCACATCATTATCAGAATCAATTTTGCCGGGTATGGCACTCTGGGAAAAAGACCCACAGTTCAGGGAAGAAGACCTTTATCTCAACTCAAATCGGGAACAAGACACACAGTTCAGGGAAGAAGACCCTTGTCTTAACTCAAATCGGGAACAAGACCCACAGTTCAGGGAAAAAGACCCTTATCTCAACTCAAATCGGGAACAAGACCCACAGTTCAGGGACAAATACCCTTATCTCAACTCAAATCGGGAACAAGACCCACAGTTCAGTGAAGAAGACCCTTACCTCAACTCAAATCGGGAACAAGACCCACAGTTCATGGAAGAAGACCCTTACCTCAACTCAAATCTGGAACAAGAAACACAGTTCAGGGAAGAAGACCCTTATCTCAACTCAAATCGGGAACAAGACCCACAACACAACTCAATTCAACTTGGAAACAAGACCCACTCGGCGGTTCGAGAATGACCCACCTCTCATCCACTCATTTCGAAGCTACATGGCAAGTTAAGTGGCAGCTGGCGAGCCAGGTAAGTAAAAATGTATTGCATAGACTTTGATAGGATTGTCACTGTCACACACTACACAAGTCCCATCAAAGTGGGGGCGACTGTAGGCATTGCATTTTTTCATGTGAAACCCGATGATGAGTCTCAGTTGGAGGCACTACCTTTTTAGTTAATGATATTGCGGGAAACGGTCGTCGGAAGGGAATCGGTGTTTCATTAGATTTTTATTCACTTTTTCAGAGTCAGGCTCACTTGTTGGACCTCCGTTTAAAGCACTCTTGGCCCAAACCCACTCACCAAGCCAACACAACACCTAACCCACCTAGGCCCACACGCCCATGGCCTCTAAAATACACCCAAATAAATTAAATATTAATTAAATTAAATATTAACTAAATAAAATATTAATTAATTGATATACCAAATTAAATAAGACATGAAATATAATTATACCAAATTAAAATATTGTAACTTCCTAACTTAAAATATTATATACTAAATTAAATAAATATTATGCCTAATTAAAATCAATCATAACCAATTAAAAATATTGACTTCCTAATCTAACAAATTAAATGCCTAATTAACAGCAACTAAATATACTAACTTCCTAATCAAGCCTAAATTTTTCCCCCCTCAATCTTGTATTTACCTTACTTGAAAACAAATCATATCTCCCTTTAATGGGAAGATCTCTTCCTTGATAAGCAAGGACTCACATATTCCCTTTGTCTATAAAAATAGCACAAAACCAACCCTAAGGCTCCAATCTCTCACAATTCACGTCTCACACAACCACAGCCACCTAGCACTCAACTCAGCCACCTCCACGTATTGCCTTCACACAACACCATCACCGCACAAGTCATTCAAAAACCCTTGAGAGGGCTAACACCCACTGCCCAACACCATCACCAAAGCCCCACGCTGATCCACCCCACTAGCCGAATAACACCCACAGCTAACTTCCACTGCCCACTCACCAATTACCTTCAACAACACCATACTCAATACACGCACCTACCACCTAGCCGCACACAGCCCATCACCTTCAACAGCACCATACTCCCTTCACACCAACTACCTCACTGCCACCTAGCCGCACTACACACACACTTCACAATCGGCCTCTCACGTCAGCCACACTATCACCAAAATCTGCCTCAACGCCACTGCCACTCAATACGCCAAGACTGCCACACAAACACAGCCGCAAACCCACCTTACTGCACGCCCAAAATTTCTCCCTGTTCAACCCTAAGCTGTCTCCATAAACAACACCGAAAAAAGCCCTTTTACCACCCAAAACTGTCCCAAAACTGCACAAAAAAACAGTCCAGAAACTACCCCAAACAGTGACGGAAACTACAGCCCTTAGACCCCCTAAAAAACGCAAAAATAGTAGCCTTAAAGACCTGAAACAGTAAGCAGAAAATACAGAGGAAACAGCAGCAAAACGGAGGTCAAAAAGCAAGCAAAACAGCAAAAAAGTGAGCTAAGACGCTAAACCAGTGAACCAGAGAAGTTGAGGAGCTTTAACCCTTCCGATCTCCGTGAAACGTAAGTCTGAAAGTCGGCAAAAAAGGTTAGACCTGAGGGTATTTTTCACACTTGTTTTCAGTTTTATCTTTATCATTTATTGAGTTTTGTTCGCATGATTACTATATTAAAATGCATGTTGTGGCCATTGAGTAGATAAATATGCATATATTGTCAAATGATGTATGTTGTGGCCCTCGAATAAAATGAAAAATGTGTCGCCTCTCGTGGTATATAGGATGGAAACCCGGACATAAATTTCATAGCCGATTCCGAATGGACGGTAGTGTGATCTGTACTCGGGATACAACTCCACGTACCACTTGAGTAAACGGCGCATATTTTTTTTATGTTGTTTTGATTTGTTTGTCATTCTTTACTTGACTTCCGCATGTTATTTGACTATATAATGATGTGATTGAGCGCATGGGCTTAGTAAGTTGGATTAAAGGTCCCCTATTTTGAGGGGTTAAAACCCTTTATCACGATGCTTTGCCGCGCCGATCGATGTATACTCGGTTGAATGTAAGATGTGTTCAATCGGGTATACGAATTCCGATATTATTATCTTTATTGTTTATATGCATGATGTGATCGAGCGCATGGGCTTAGTAAGTTGGATTAAAGGTCCCCTATTTTGAGGGGTTAAATCCCTTTATCACGATGCTTTGCCGCGCCGATAGATGTATACTCGGTTGAATGTAAGATGTGTTCAATCGGGTATACGAATTCCAATATTATTATCTTTATTATTTATATGCATGATGTGATCGAGCGCATGGGCTTAGTAAGTTGGATTAAAGGTCCCCTATTTTGAGGGGTTAAAACCCTTTATCACGATGCTTTGCCGTGCCGATCGATGTATACTCGGTTGAATGTAAGATGTGTTCAATCGGGTATACGAAGTCCGATATTATTATCTTTACTGTTTATATGCATGATGTGATCGAGCGCATGGGCTTAGTAAGTGCGATTAAAGGTCCTCCATTTTCAGAGGTTAAAATCTTTTACCACGATGCTTTGCCGCACTTTTAGCCCGTTATTATTTGTTAGGTGTCATCTATTCATCCGTTCATGTATGTGTGATGTTGTTTACTGCATTTTGGAGGTCACTGCTGTAACCCCGTTCGAACGCATTTCAGAACGCCGCACGAACGCATGTTTTCTGTCTGGTCCCTTTCGAACACGTTATCAAACGCTATACGAACGCGAACATTTTGTTTACCGTTCGAACACGTATACGAACGCCGCACGAACGTAATTACACTGAATTGAGTCATTTTCATCACATGGCATGTATAATTGTTTCTTAGGGGATTTCTCTTATATCATGTAATCAATCATATTATTTGTATCGCTACGTCTATCTGTTTGATGTGTTCATAAGATGGTATTCAAGCATGATTAGGTCATTAGTATGTTACTTGGTTATTAGGCATGATTTAGTCTATTTGGTTGTTTATTTTCAAGCATGATTAATCGTTTTGTTTTGCGTTTGGAATTTGCATTATGTTTAGGTTGTTCTTTGTTTTCCGCATTATATGATCGAAGCATGTTCATGAGATTGCCGTGTGCTATTGCATGTTTGCCGTTGTGATGATTACTTTCATGCATGTGAACTTAGAAGCATAATTATCCTTGGAAATATGTTGCTTAGGGTTGGTTAGATTATTGCACAAATCATTTTATTACAAGTGGCATAAGTAAGGGACCATTCCGAACCCAACGGTATGAGGTCTTCCCTTGCGAGGGGTGAGTGCGGCCTTAAATCTTTGTCCCGGTTCACACCGGGTGGCGACTCCATTATTCCCCGGTTTAGTCCCCCGCGGGCTACTCCGTACTCCCAACCGGGCTGCGAGCCCGGGACAGCATGCGTCGCCCTGTTTGTGTTCCCACAGTCTTGCCACTCCACTGGGGATAGAGAATCGGCCCCGAAATAATGTCTTGTAATATTATGATTTGTGCTTTAATTAACTGTGTCTACTGTGAGTAAAAAGGAGTTTAATCAAAGGCATATTGTTTAGGCTGGGTAATGGTTTGGTGTCTTCCTTCACTCACTACCTTTCTAGAAGGAAAAACTGTGAAGGCACCTAGATAATCATCTACTTGTAGCCTATTGTGATAGACTAATTTGGAGGACTCGTTGTTTATTCCTGTCACCAAACGATAAGAGCCTAAGAGGCTAGGGTACTTAAGAGAGCCTCTCTCCACCCTCCCTCTGGGGAATCTATAAATGGAAATCCATCTAACAGTCAGTCACACACCATAACTTGTTGGCACGTACTGTAAGGTATAAAAAAGGTGTGCTCACTTGGTCGCTCGAACCCTTGAGTAGGGAGACCTAGTTGTGGGTAGTCCTTCGCTAGCGAGAGTTTTTGTCTACACTCCCGCAAACCCACACGTAGACCGGTATTGTATGGCCTATAGCAACTATTTCCTTGTGCTTGTAGACCATCCTCATTTGGATGCAGTTGAGCTTCTTGTCAGAATTGCGATCTTGTTGGGCCATTTAAACTGGGACGAGTTCGTATCCTATGACCATTGGGCCAGAAGCTTCTGAAATGTTGATGGGCCACTCTGTAGAAATTTCTTATGTATGCTTGTGTTTGGGAACATGGTCGTTTAGATCCATTCGGACCTTTTGTCATGAGGTATGGGCTTGTTGGGCCATTTAAACTGGGACAAGAACATATCTTATGATGATTGGGCCAAAAGCTTCTAAAACGCCAATGGGCCATTATATGTTTGTGTTTAGGAACATTATCATTTGGATACGGTTGGACTTCATGCCATGGGAGGTGAACTTGTTGGGCCATTTAAACTCGGACGAGTTCACTCCTATGACAGTTAGCCCAAAAGCTTCTAAAATGATGATGGGCCGATTTGTGTGAAAATTTTAATGAGTTGATATATTTCTTGTATCGCATGCATCTCATGCATCACATGCACCTCATGCATACATGCTGATACTGATATGGGCCTCACCCCCAACTGATACTGATATGGGCCTCACCCCCAACTGATACTGATATGGTCCTTGGCCCCAGACTGATACTGATATGGTCCTTACCCCCAGCTGAGACTGATGTGGGCCTCACCCCAAACCGATACTGATATGGGCCTTGCCCCCAGACTGATACTGATATGGGCCTCACCCCAACTGCTACTGATATGGGCCTCGCCCTCAACTGATACTGATATGGGCCTCGCCCCCAGACTGATACTGATATTGGCCTCGCCCCAAACTGATACTGATATGGGCCTCGCCCCCAGCTGATACTGATGTGGGCCTCGCCCCCAACTGATACTGATATGGGCCTCGCCCCCAGACTAATACTGATAAGGGCCTCGCACTTGTGATTCATTCCTGAAAACTGCTGACATTGTACTGTTGCCGCTTCTGGTTGGCTTGCATTTGACTCTTTCTCTTTTTCTCCTTTGAAACCTGTTATTACAAAACAGAACAAACACAAAAAGGATGCAAATATGTTACTTGTATGTATGCATGATTGAGTTTCCTATCCCGTTGGGTTAGGTCTTCTGTCGGTACTCTTGGTGGCTGCTCGGTCTTTTGACAAGTCTTCCCTCTTCCCTAACCAAAAGGTATCTATGATGGCTTTCAAGACAAAAGAGGGTTAACATGGTGCATGTATGCATGAGGTGCATGTGATGCATGAGATGCATGCGATACAAGAAATATATCAACTCATTAAAATTTTCACACAAATCGGCCCATCATCATTTTAGAAGCTTTTGGGCTAACTGTCAAAGGAGTGAACTCGTCCCAGTTTAAATGGCCCAACAAGTTCACATCTCATGGTAAGAAGTCCAACCGTATCCAAATGATATTGTTCCTAAACACAAATGGCCCAACATGTTCACATCTCATGGAAAGAAGTCCAACCGTATCCAAATGATAATGTTCCTAAACACAAATATATAATGGCCCATTGGCGTTTTAGAAGCTTTTGGCCCAATCATCATAAGATATGTTCTTGTCCCAGTTTAAATGGCCCAACAAGCCCATACCTCATGACAAAAGGTCTGAATGGATCTAAACGACCATGTTCCCAAACACAAGCATACAGAAATAATTTCTACAGAGTGGCCCATCAACATTTCAGAAGCGTCTGGCCCAATGGTTATAGGATACGAACTCGTCCCAGTTTAAATGGCCCAACAAGATCGCATTTCTGACAAGAAGCCCAACTTCATCCAAATGAGGATGGTCCACAAGTACAAGGAAATAGTTGCTATAGGCCATTCAATACCGGTTTACATGTGGGTTTGCGGGAGTGTAGACAAAGACTCTCACTGGCGAAGGATTACCCACAACTAGGTCTCCCCACTCAAGGGTTCGAGCGACCAAGTGAGCGCACCTTTTTTATACCTTATAGTACGTGCCAACGAGTTATGGTGTGTGACTGACTGTCAGATGGATTTCCCGTTGTAGATTCCCCAGAGGGAGGGTGGAGCGAGGCTCTCTTAAGTACCCTAGCCTCTTAGGCTTTTATCGCTTGGTGACAGGAATAAACAACGAGTCCTCAAAATTAGTTTGTCACAATAGGCTACAAGTAGATGATTATCTAGGTGCCTTCACAGCTTTTCCTTCTAGAAAGGTAGTGAGTGAAGGAAGACACCAAACCATTACCCAGCCTAAACAATATGCCTTTGATTAAATCCCTTTTTAGTCACAGTAGACACAGTTAATTAAAGCACAAATCATAATATTACAAGACATTATTTCGGGGCCGATTCTCTATCCCCAGTGGAGTCGCCAGACTGTGGGAACACAAACTGGGTGACGCATGCTGTCCCGGGCTCGCGGCCCGGTTGGGAGTACGGAGTAGCCCACGGGGGAATAAACCGGGGAATAATGGAGTCGCCACCCGGTGTGAACCGGGACAAAGATTTAAGGCCGCACTCACCCCTCGCAAGGGAAAACCTCAAACCGTTGGGTTCGGAATGGTCCCTTACTTATGCCACTTGTAATAAAATGATTTCTGCAATAATCTAACCAAGCCTAAGCAATATATTTCCAAGGATAATTATGCTTCTAAGTTCACATGCATGAAAGTAATCATCACAACGGAAAACATACAATAGCACACGGTAATCTCATGAACATGCTTCGATCATATAATGCGGAAAACAAATAACAACCTAAACATAATGCAAATTCCAAACGCAAAACAAAATGATTAATCATGCTTGAAAATAAACAACCAAATAGACTAAATCATGCCTAAGAACCAAGTAACATACTAATGACCTAATCATGCTTGAATACCATCTTATGAACACATCAAACAGATAGACGCAGGGATACAAATAATATGATTGATTACATGATATAAGAGAAATCCCCTAAGAAACAAATATACATGACATGTGATGAAAATGACTCAATTCAGTGTATTTGCGTTCGTGCGGCATTCGTATACGTGTTCGAACAGTAAACAGAAGGTTCGCGTTCGTATAGCATTTGATAACGTGTTCGAACAGGACCAGACAAAAAATGTGCGTTCGTACGGCGTTCCGGAACGCATTTGATCGGGGTTACAGCAGTGACCTCCAAAATGCAGTAAACAACATGACACATACATGAACGGATGAATAGATGACACCTAACAAATAATAACTGGCTAAAAGTGTGGCAAAGCATCGTGGTAAATGATTTTAACCTCTCAAAATAGAGGACCTTTAATCGCACTTACAAAGCCCATGCGCTCGATCACATCATGCATATAAACTATAAAGATAATAATATCGGAATTCGTATACCCGATTGAATACATCTTACAATCAACCGAGTATACATCGATCGGCGCGGCAAAGCATCGTGATAAAGGGTTTTAACCCCTCAAAATTGGGGACCTTTAATCCAACTTACTAAGCCCATGCGCTCGATCACATCATGCATATAAACAATAAATATAATAATATCAGAATTCGTATACCCGATTGAACACATCTTACATTCAACCGAGTATACATCGATCGGCGCGGCAAAGCATCGTGATAAAGGGTTTTAACCCCTCAAAATAGGGGACATTTAATCCAACTTACTAAGCCCATGCGCTCGATCACATCATGCATATAAACAATAAAGATAATAATATCGAAATTCGTATACCTGATTGAACACATCTTACATTCAACCGAGTATACATCGATCGGCGCGGCAAAGCATCGTGATAAAGGGTTTTAACCCCTCAAAATATGGGATCTTTAATCAAACTTACTAAGCCCATGCGCTCGATCACATCATTACATAGTCAAATAACATGCGGAAGTCAAGTAAAGAATGACAAACAAATCAAAACAACATAAAACAAAATATGCGCCGTTTACTCAAGTGGTACGTGGAGTTGTATCCCGAGTACAGATCATACTACCGTCCATTCGGAATCAGCTATGAAATTTATTTCCGGGTTTCCATCCTATATACCACGAGAGGGGACACATTTTTCATTTTATTCGAGGGCCACAACATACATCATTTTACAATATATGCATATTTATCTACTCAAGGGCCACAACATGCATTTTAATATAGTAATCATGCGAACAAAACTCAATAAATGATAAAGATAAAACTGAAAACAAGTGTGAAAAATACCCTCAGGTCTAACCTTTTTTACCGACTTTCAGACTTACGTTTCACGGAGATCGAAAGGGTTAAAGCTCCTCAACTTCTCCGGTTCACTGGTTTAGCGTCTTAGCTCACTGTTTTGCTGTTTTGCTTGCTGTTTGACCTCCGTTTTGCTACTGTTTCCTCTTTATTTTCTGCTTACTGTTTCAGGTCTTCAAGGCTACTGTTTTTGCATTTTTTTAGGGGGGTCTAAGGGCTGTAGTTTCCGTCACTGTTTGGGGCAGTTTCTGGACTATTTTTAGGTGCAGTTTTGGGACAGTTTTGGGGGGTGGTAAAAGGGCTGTTTTCGGGGTTGTTTATGGAGACAGTTTGGGGTTGAACATAGAGCAATTTTGGACGTACATTAGGGTGGGTTTGCGGCTGTGTTTGTGTGGCAGTCTTGGCGTATTGAGTGGCAGTGGCGTTGAGGCAGATTTTGGTGATAGTGTGGGGCAGTGGGCGTTAGCCCTCTCAAGGGTTTTTGAGTGACTTGTGTGGTGATGGTGTTGTGTGAAGGCAGTACGTGAAGGTGGCTGAGTTGAGTGCTAGGTGGCTGTGGGTGTGTGAGACGTGAATTGTGAGAGATTGGAGCCTTAGGGTTGGTTTTGTGCTATTTTTATAGACAAAGGGAATAGGTGAGTCCTTGCTTGACAAGGAAGAGATCTTCCCATTAAAGGGAGATATGATTTGGTTTCAAGTAAGGTAAATACAAGATTGAGGGGGGACAAATTTAGGCTTGATTAGGAAGTTAGTATATTTAGTGGTGTTAATTAGGCATTTAATTTGTTAGATTAGGAAGTCAATATTTTTAATTGGTTATGATTGATTTTAATTAGGCATAATATTTATTAATTAGTATATAATATTTTAAGTTAGGAAGTTACAATATTTTAATTTGGTTATAATTATATTTCATGTCTTATTTAATTTGGTATATCAATTAATTAATATTTTATTTAGTTAATATTTAATTTAATTAATATTTAATTTAATTGGGGGTATTTTAGAGGCCATGGGCGTGTGGGCCTAGGTGGATTAGGTGTTGTGTTGGCTTGGTGAGTGGGTTTGGGCCAAGAGTGCTTTAAACGGAGGTCCAACAAGTGAGCCTGACGCTAAACAAGTGAATAAAAATCTAATGAAACACCGATTCCCTTCCGACGACCGTTTCCCACAATATCCTTAACTAAAAAGGTAGTGCACTCAATAATGAGTGCATTCTTAACATTCAATCTCGCCAGACTGTGGGAACACAGGATCTGGGGCGACGCATGCTGTTCTGGGCTTGCGGCCTAGTTGGGAGTACGGAGTAACCCACGGGGGACTAAACCGGAGAATAATGGAGTCGCCACCCGGTGTGAACCGGGACAAAGATTTAAGGCCGTACTCACCCCTTACAAGGGAAGACCTCAAACCGTTGGGTTCAGAATGGTCCCTTACTTATGCCACTTGTAATAAAATGATTTGTGCAATATTCTTACCAAGCCTAAACAACATATTTCCAAGGTTAATTAACTCATAAGTTTGCATGCATAGATACAAAGCTCATATCTAAGTTTAAATATAACACATTTTTCATGTTTGCATACAACCTATTTGTATATAATCTATGTCCGAATTTATGCATAAAGATATATTGACATACGGAAGACATACAATCTCACATTGGTAGGCACAGAAGCGCAAGCACATAGCATTCATACAAGCATGCATATTAGGGAAAGACACTTAAGCGCATAATAGAAATAGATAATTAAAGCGGTAATACAAATGCATAAGGTAAAAAGAGATAACTAAATGCTAAGATAGACATGTCGTGATGTGATGCAGGAGGACCTGTTTACCGTGGGCATTCGTGCGGCGTTCGTATACACGTTCGAACGGTAAACAGAAGGTTCGCGTTCGTATAGCATTTGATAACGCGTTCGAACGGAACCAGACAAAAAATATGCTTTCGTGTGGCGTTCTGAAACGCGTTCGAACGGGGTTACAGCAACGATCTCTAAAATTCAGTAAACAATATGACACATACATGAACGGATGAATATATGACATCTAATAAATAATAACGGGCTAAAAGCACGACAAATCCTCGTGGTAAAGGATTTTGACCTCTCAAAATAGAGGACCTTTTATAGCACTTACTAAGCCCATGCGCAATCAACACAATACATATATAAAAAAGTAATGACAATGATATCGGACTTCGTATACCCGATTGAACACATCTTACATTCAACCGAATATACATCAATCGGCGCGGTGAAGTATCGTGGTAAATGGTTTTAACCCCTCAAAATAGGGGACCTTTAATCCAACTTACTAAGCCCATGCGCTCGATCACGTCATTACATAAACAAATAACATGCGGAAATCAAGTAACGAATGACAAACAAATCAAAACAACATAAAACAAAATATGCACCGTTTACTCAAGTGGTACGTGGAGTTGTATCCCGAGTACAGATCATACTACCGTCCATTCGAAATCGGCTATGAAATTTATGTCCGGGTTTCCATCCTATATACCACGAGAGGCGACACATTTTTCATTTTATTCAAGGGCCACAACATACATCATTTTACAATATAGGCATATTTATCTACTCAAGGGCCACAACATGCATTTTAATATAGTAATCATACGAACAAAACTCAATAAATAATAAAGATAAAACTGAAAACAAGTGTGAAAAATACCCTCAGGTCTAACATTTTTTGCTGACTTTCGGACTTACGTTTCACGGGGATCGGAAGGGTTAAAGCTCCTCAACTTCTCCGGTTCACCGGTTTAGCGTCTTAGCTCACTGTTTTGCTTGCTGTTTGACCTCTGTTTTGCTGCTGTTTTCCCGATGTTTTCCTGCTTTATCTTGGTCACTGCTCTTGGTGTTTTAGGCTACTATTTTGGGCTGTGTTTTTGTGCGGTTTTAAGGCTAAAAACTGTGCAGTTTTGGGTGGTAAACACACACGTATAACGCAAGCGCACGTATCGTTTAAGTAGTATAAAAATATTGATCCAACGAGGACTTAATATCTAAAATATTAATTTTATAAGGTCAAATGATTACTAGTATCTAACAGGTTGTTTGATTGATTTGAGATGGTGACGATTCTAAATTTAAAAACAAGTAAATAAAATTATTCGAAAGTAGGTTTTAAGAAAATTCAATATTAAAAACTATATAGGGTTGTGATTTCTTCCAATATCATTTAAAAGATGAAGTGGTTATTTTAAAGTTGGGTAATATATTGATTTATTAACCTGGAACACTAAATTATGTGTAAGCCTCTGTCGATGGTCAGACACAAATACCCAGTTTAACCCAATTGAACCATATGTCTATGTCAACCAAATTATCTGGATTCATTAAGTTTAAGTTCCAATTATGTCTACCCCCGCCCGACAGGTATATGTCTATCCTGTAAGGAAATCTATTAAAGGGTTATCTATCCTCAAGGAAGATCGTGGGCTATTTAGTCTAAGGCTGAAACCTAAAATCCATATGTCTAGTTCATTTTAGATTTACCAGATCAATTTTATTAGTGGCCAGTTAATAAAAAGCATTAAGATTAAGACTCAATAAATAAATCTTTATATTACCCAAACTATAATCTAACCCCTTATAAACCGGTGATTTTAAAAGTCATCACAACCCCAGATAACTAATTTAGTTACAACACATAACTAGGGCTGGTAAAAACTTGAAAATAAAAGACATAAATTAAAAATGCGGTAAAGTAAATACTGAAAAGTAATAAAATAAAATGCTAAGGTAAAATGAATTACTTTTACTACTACTAATTTAGATATCTCCAATAATATAATATATAAACTTGTGATAACATTACCAACCAGCCATATAGGCGGTATCCTGATTAAGTCAAATTAAGTCCAACCAACCATTAAGGCGGTAAAAAGATTTGTCCATGAACCTGCCATATAGGCGGTAAGAAAGTTAATTACCAACCGACCAATCTGGCGGTATCCTTGATTAGCCAGGTTTAAACCAGATCAAAAATGAATTACCAACCGACCAATCTGGCGGTATCCTTTTTAAGTCAATATTTTAAATAATGAATATATTATATTTAAGGGAGATTAATCTAAATAACAATAGTAAAAGAATCACCTTTCACCCTAGCTGGGGAAGTTACCTCCTCATGGTGAATAGTAAAAACTGTAAAAAGTAAAAAAGTAAATTACTATTATTACAAAACGTAATTAAAATTAATTACAAAACTAAAAAAAACTAAAAACTAAAAGAAACTAGAGAGAGAAACTCCCTCTTTACATCAACGAGATGAGAGAGAGTGGTACAATTGAAATTGGGATTTCGCGCTCTTTTTATAGGGGTCGCGCGTCACGACGCCCAGCTCGCGTCGCAACGCCCGTTTTGTCGATGTGGCATCTTCTGGTTCGTCGGTTGAAGATTCTGGATAAGGTGACACGTGGCAAGGTGGTTGGGCTCAATTATTGTGACACGTGGCAGCTTCTGATTGGTCAGCTAGATTCTTATCCGCCACGTGTCAGATACGGATAAGAGAGCCAATAATTGATGCTGACGTGGCGGTGACGTGGCGACACGTGGCAATTTGACTGTCGGCACCATAGAATTGCGACACGTGGCACGCTGTGATTGGTTGATGATGACGTGGCAGTGAGGTGGCATGTTGACTCGGTCAACCTGGTGATGTGGATGATGACGTGGCAATGACGTGGTGTGACACGTGGCGATGGTGACTGTCGGCACCGTAGGATGATGACACGTGGCACGGCGCATGTTAGTAGATCGGCTGTGATGGTGAAACGTGGCACGACGCACGTTAGCAAAGTCAAACTTTTCTCAGATTCTGATTTGTGGACCCGGCGCATCTTAGGCGTCGCGACGCGAAAATTACCAAAATGCCTTTTTTTTTGCCAATTTTCACTGTTTTGGTCCAAATCACCTCCATAGTGTCCTGAAACTTTATTTATCTACAAAATAACACAAAACACATCAAAATATTCACAAAACTCAAGAAACTATACAAAATATTAGGTTAAATGAGTGGGAAACAGTGATAGCTATACCGCTCATCACAACCCCAAACCTAACATTTTGCTAGTCCTCGAGCAAAACACAAAATAACATAACATAATTAAATTTTAACTAAGCCACTTTCGTAGGGATCACGGTTGCATTTAGCGTATGCAACAAGCCTTTAAACCCCTAGGTGTCCTTAGTGGACGAGTTGTAGTCTCGTGAGGGTTTACAACAATGATACCCACAAACATTTTACAAAAGTAAAAAAGTAGTGAAACTAATGCACACAAAAGCAAAAAGACAAGCGAAAAGAGAATAAAGAAGTTAGTGACTAATCAGGTGAAATTTCTTGTCCAAGTTACTAGTTGTTTTCTTTCTTTCTAAATTATTGAATAAGTAAATTCTTCGATTATTTTTACCATTCTTCATATACACAGCCAACAAAATATTAAACAATTCATTTTTGCCCACAACAGTCATAAGTACAGTTGATAAGAGAGTAATATTTTTTTCCTAAAGTTTTATCAGAATTCACACCTTTTGTAGCAATGGAATAAATTTTTCGGATTTTTTTCGGATTTTTTCTTTGATTTTGATTTTTTTTTTTATTTATATACAATACCTTCCGTCTATGTAACGAGTGTTGGGTCGGTGGCTCCCAAACCAGTTGGCTTTAGGGCACCAAGTGTTAAGACACCCCTATGGACTTAATTACTCAGACTTCAGATATATATATTTTTGCAGCATCTTTGATCCATGTAGCGAGCTTTGGGTCAGTGACTCCCAAACCAGTTGGTTTTAGGGCACTAGGTGTTAAAACACCCTTACAGACTTAATAACTCGGATCTCCGATTTATTTTTTTTACTCCTTTACTTTTTGAGATGCTTCCTCCAATTAAACTAGAGCACTGAATATTACAAACTCTTCAATTTAGCTCATGTCCGTATGTTACTATATATGTTGATAATACCTGTCAACTCAGCATATGAAGATCCATTTTAGTCAATTTTATGGAGAATTCACAAATTAAATAATTCAAAATGAAATAAACAAAAATTAACTTGTTCCGAAAATGGGTTTGAGACACGTATCAGGAGTGGGAACTCCTTACTCAGTTATCTCTCACCAATTTCACTCTTTTAGTCAAAATAAAAACACAAAAACGCAAAATATTTTTTGTAATTTTTGAAAATTTTTCAAATTTTTTTGTATTTTTCGAAAAATTTTGGACTAAAAATAAAAACAACACACAAGCTAAAAACAAGGTACTGATCAACTAATTTTCTCCCCCAAACCTAAATGAGACATTGTCCCCAATGTCTTAAACAGTAGAAGAAGAGTTTAGAAGATCGTACCTAGTTAGCTGAAATTCTACAGTAAATTAAAGGTTAAGATCCAGATTAATCCGACGCCTCTTTCCACGATCGTCCTTAGACCAATTTATCTTTGAAAGAATAAAATCAACTTGTGGTTCATAGGCTATGAGTTGATCAATTAGATCCGGAGCAGTTCTGGCAATAAAGAGGAGTTCTTTGATAGGTTTTGACACGAACCCATTTCTCCGGGCATCATCAAGAAACACACAAAGAAAATCATAAAATCCATCAGCGTTGAATAGTCCAAGCGATTTCTGGTGTATGTTTAGGTTTGCCCAAGATAATACTATAAAAATTTCCTCCAATGTGCCCAAGCCACCTGGCAAAGCAATAAAAGCATCAGCACAGTTAATCATTTCTACCAGTTGTTCAGACATACTTGGCACGATCAGTTCCTCTCCGTTTCATGGTTCAATAAGATTTGCCTCTGCCAAGGGTTTTGGGATGATTCCCAAAACGTGACTGCCTCCTCCCTGTACGGCCTTTGAAACGATCCTCATTAGTCCAAGATTGCCTCCGCCATATAATAAGTGCATATTCCTTGCAGCTAAAACTCGACCCAATTCCTGTGCTACTTCTACGTATTGTGGCTTAACAACAACACTACTACCGAAAAACACTCGTCTTCTTGAAGTGGCTTCCATGTTTTACTCTGGATGTCTTCAGAAGTGCAATGATGAGTTGAATTTATAATACCTGAAAATGGTGAGTAAAAATAGCACAAGTATCTTCCAAAGGATGATTAGTAGCAAAATAGTAAAATAATATCGTGATAATCAAAAAGGTCTGGATCCTGTAGGAGAAAACAAAAGAAAACAACAAAACAAATCACAATTATCAGGAAAAGACAAAGAGATATAATAATTACAAGAAAAGTAACGGCTTGATTGACGTCTATGCGTCAGGGACAAGCTTCCCATCCAATTTTCTTATAAATTGGCAAACAAGGTCTTTTTGAGTCAGATTCCTGAGACTTAACAGTTCTCTTTCCATTTGGAATTGTGCATATAACATGCGAATTTCATGATACACACATCCACTGGGATGCGTCTCAAGAGTTTTAGATATGTCATCCAAAGACTCCTTACTCAAGCCATCCCTAATGAAATTAATCTTATCTTCACGGTTACCAGACACCATTCCTAAAGAACGACAACGAGTATTACAAAACATACGAGCACATTTATAACAAACCACACATTGTTTTGGCTCTTCTCTTTTTATCATATGTGCTCTATCCTAAACTAGGCAGATGTGAAATAAAAGAGTCAGAATACTCACCTGCCAATCGAACCCGTGCTTCAATTAACCAACGAATGTCAGTAGGAATACCTTTGATCATCAGTAATTTCATTCGTTCCAAGCAAGCTTTGTAGACTTTCATCAGAGATTTTTGAGGGAGGGAAGGAAATTGCTTGCGAAGATTTGCGAGAGCTTCTTCCATCTTGAAATGACTAAACCTGCAAAAATTAAACACACCAAATCATAATATATACACAAATTGCATGGGTTGTCTCCATGCGAGCACTAAGTTTAAAGTCGTTAGCTAGACTTTACTTCTCGAACGTTAGTCTGGATCTGGAAGTGTAACACTTTCTTTTTGTCACTCAAATGATTCTCCCCAGTAGTGCTTGACACGCTTGTTTTTAACCTTGAATGTTTGTTGAGTCAGGATCATGTATCTCAACGGCTCTATTTGGTTAAAACTTTGGTGATCATAAATGGACCTGACCACCGTGATTTTGGCTTCCATGGGAAGAATTTCACCCTTGATTTGTTTAACAGTACCTTCTGCCCTTGTTCAAGTTGTATGCGCACTAACTTCTCATCATGTCTCTTCTTGGCATTTTCTTTGTACAATTTGGCATCCTCAAAAGGCTGTATGTGAAATTCCTCCAATTCTTTGAGCTGGTGGATCTTTTTCTCTTCTGTTGCTTGTAGTGCAAAAATTGGCTCTTTCAATGCAAAAGTCGCTTTATCTTTAGGCTCCACAGGCAATTGACATGTTTTAAGTTTGTCAGTAGAACTTTGCATTGCATTGGAGTTTTGAATGGTACTATGTATCACATCAAGTCTGAAACATTCCTGCTTCTTTTCATCATCTGGGAAATTCATGGCCTTGAAAACATTGAATGTTGCTTCTTGGTCATGTACCCTCATGGTTAATTCTCCTTTTTGTATATCATAATGGTTCGAACTGTAGCCAAGAATGGTCTCCCAAGGATGATTGGCATTTCTACGTCTTCCTCCATATCAAGGACAATAAAATCTGCTGGGAAAATGAATTTGTCAACCTTGACCAGCACATCTTCAACTACACCTCTTGGAAATACGAGCGTTCTATTAGCAAGTTGTAGAGAGACTGAAGTTGGCATTATTTCTCAAATCTGCAGTTTCCTGAAAATAGAAAAAGGTATCAAGTTAAAACTTGCACCTAAATCACATAAAGTTTTACCAAAGTTATGTTCTCCTATGATGCAAGGAACATTGAAACTGCCAGGATGTTTCAACTTTAGGGGAAGTTTCCTCTGAATGATAGCGCTGCATTATTCTGATAATGATATTGTCTCATAATCTCCCCATCTCCGCTTTCGTGAAAGAATGTATTTCATGAATTTGGCATAGCTGGGCATTTTTTCCAACGCTTCTGCAAATGGAATGTTGATATGCAGCTTTTTGAAGATCTTAAGGACCGAGAAAAATGCTTGTCCAATTTGTTCTTCTGAAGACGATGAGGAAAAGGTGGAGGTGGAATGATCTGTTCTTTTTCCTTTGCTTCTTTTTCCTCCGTCAGTTGCCCTGTTTCTTTTGGAACTTCCTCACCAGTTGTTTTGGCTCCAACATCTTTGTTGATTTCAGTACCGCTTTATAACATGATTGCATGACACTGCTTCATTCCCATGTTCCTTGGATTTGGTTCTGTGTTGCTGGGAAGATTCTCTGGCGGTCTGTAACTCTGAGCATTGGCCAGTTGTCTAATTTGATTCTCCAGTGCTTTGATAGAGGCTGAATGGCTTTGATTCAATGCTACTTGATTTTGAACCATAGTTGCTAAAATATCGTATTTTTCTTCTTGCTTCTTCAACTGGGCCAGCACTTCTATTATTCCTGGTTCATTTGTTTGCTCTTGGCCTTTTTTCTGTTGCTGGAATTTAGGTAGTGGATAGTTCTGCTGTTGGAATCCAGGTGGTGGATTGTTCTTTTGCCCTGAATTGTTGCCTCATGAAAAATTAGGATGATTCCTCCACCCTGGGTTGTAGGTGTTGGAATATGGATTGTTCCCCTGTCTGTTGAAATTGTTGACATAATTCACCATCTCTTCAAGTTGGTTGTAAGATTCTGACTCAAGTATTCCTCCAAATGGTGAACTTGTGGATCATCCATTAACTTTCATGTTAAGAGTTTCCAGATTTTTGCAAATCACATCCAGCTTGGAATTCAGTGCTGTGTTGGCTCCAACTTCATAAATTCCTGTAATTCTTTGGATCATGCTCCTTTCTATTGGCCACAAGGAGTTGTTGTTGGCCATTTCTTCAATTAATTCCCAGGCTTGATCTTCTCCTTTTGCCATTAAAGCTCCTCTAGCAACAGCATCAATTGTGGTTCGCATTATTCCAAAAAGTCCATTATAGAAAGTTTGGACTTGAAGCCATTTTGGAATCTCATGGTAAGGACATTTCCGGAGCAAATCTTTGTACCTTTCCCAAGTTTCGTAGAGATTTTCTGAGTCTTGTTGCACAAAGGATGTGATGTCATTCCTCAGTTTTCCAGTTCTGGCTGGTGGAAAGTACTTTGCAAGAAATTTGGTGGCTAAAGTGTTCCAAGTTGTGATGGAACCTGCTGGTAGTGAATGTATCCAAGCTTCGGCTCTGTCTTTCAAGGAGTATGGAAAAATACGCAGTCTCATTGCTTCTTCGGCTTCTCGGTTGTAATTGAAAGTGACGCAAACTTCCAGGAAGTAGCTGATGTGGGCATTAGGATCTTCAGTTGCATTCCCCCCAAACTGAACTGACTGTTGAATCATCTGAATGCATGTTTTGATGTCACCCGTATTTGCTGGTAAGGGAGGAAATACAATACAAGAAATGAGTCTGTCAATCACCGGAATGGTTCTGTCTCGAATGGGAATTGGTGGTGCAACCTCCAAAGGTTCAGGTTCCATGTTGACTAAAGCTTCTTGGTCCTCTCGCCTTTCCCTTCTCAACTGTCTGATGGTTCTTTCAATTTCTGGGTCGAGCGGTCGGAGTTCAAAGCTTCTGGTTCGTCTCATGAAGTTTCTGAAAACCTGAAACATAAGAAAACAAAACCAATAAGTAAAAAGAAATTAGATACAAGTAAAGGTATCTAACCTTAAAACTAATAGTGAAAGATAAATAAGTCCTCGGCAACGGCGCCAAAAACTTAACCGGCGTAAACACACACATATAACGCAAGCGCACATATCGTTCAAGTAGTATAAAAATATCGATCCCACGAGGACTTAATATCTAAACTATTAATTTTATGAGGTCAAATGATTACTAGTTTCTAACAGGTTGTTTGATTGATTTGAACTGGTGACGATTCTAAATTTAAAAACAAGTAAATAAAATTATTCGAAAGTAGATTTTAAGAAAATTCAATATTAAAAACTATCTAGGGTTGTGATTTCTTCCAATATCATTTAAAAGATGAAGTGGTTATTTTAAAGTTGGGTAATATATTGATTTATTAACCTGGAACACTAAATTATGTGTAAGCCTCTGTCGATGGTCAGACACAAATACCCAGTTTAACCCAATTGAACCATATGTCTATGTCAACCAAATTATCTGGATTCATTAAGTTTAAGTTCCAATTATGTCTACCCCCACCCGACAGGTATATGTCTATCCTGTAAGGAAATCTATTAAAGGGTTATCTATCCTCAAGGAAGATCGTGGGCTATTTAGTCTAAGGCTGAAACATAAAATCCATATGTCTAGTTCATTTAGATTTACCAGATCAATTTTATTAGTGGCCAGTTAATAAAAAGCATTAAGATTAAGACTCAATAAATAAATCTTTATATTACCCAAACTATAATCTAACCCTTATAAAACGGTGATTTTAAAAGTCATCACAACCCCAGATAACTAATTTAGTTACAACACATAACTAGGGCTGGTAAAAACTTGAAAATAAAAGACATAAAGTAAAAATGCGGTAAAGTAAATACTGAAAAGTAATAAAATAAAATGCTAAGGTAAAATGAATTAGTTTTACTACTACTAATTTAGATATCTCCCATAATATAATATATAAACTTGTGATAACATTACCAACCAGCCATATAGGAGGTATCCTGATTAAGTCAAATTAAGTCCAACCAGCCATTAAGGCAGTAAAAAGATTTGTCTATGAACCTGCCATATAGGCGGTAAGAAAGTTTAATTACCAACAGACCAATCTGGCGGTATCCTTGATTAGTCAGGTTTAAACTATATTAAAAATGAATTACCAACCGACCAATCTGGCGGTATCCTTTTTAAGTCAATATTTTAAATAGTGAATATATTATATTTAAGGGAGATTAATCTAAATAGCAATAGTAAAAGAATTACCTTTCACCCTAGCTGGGGAAGTTACCTCCTCATGGTGAATAGTAAAAACTGTAAAAAGTAAAAAAGTAAATTAATATTATTACAAAACGTAATTAAAATTAATTACAAAACTAAAAAAACTAAAAACTAAAAGAAACTAGAGAGAGAAACTCCCTCTTTACATCAAAGAGATGAGAGAGTGAGGTAAAACTGAAACTAGGATTTCGCGCTCTATTTATAGAGGTCAGTAGGGGTCGCGCGTCGCGACGCCCAGCTCGTGTCACGACGCCCGTTGGTCGACGTGGCAGCTTCTGGTTCGTCGGTTGAAGATTCTTGATAAGGTGATAAGGTGACACGTGGCAAGGTGGTTGGGGCTCAATTATTATGACACGTGGCGGCTCCTGATTGGTCGGCTAAATTCTTATCCGCCATGTGTCAGATACGGATAAGAGAGCCAATAATTGATGCTGACGTGGCGTTGATGTGGCGACATATGGCAATTTGACTGTCGGCACCATAGAATCGCGACACGTGGCACGCTGTGATTGGTTGATGATGACGTGGCAGTGAGGTGGCATGTTGACTCGGTCAACCTGGTGATGTGGACGATGATGTGGCAATGACATGGAGTGACACGTTGCGATGGTGACTGTCGGCAACGTAGGATGATGACATGTGGCACGTCGCATGTTAGTAGATCGGCTGTGTTGGTGACACGTGGCACCACGCACGTTAGCAAAGTCAAACTTTTCTCAGATTCTGATTTGTGAACCTGGCGCACGTTAGCACTGTTCGGCGCACGTTAGGAGTCGCGACGCAGAAAATTACCAAAATGCCCTTTTTGCAAATTTCACTGTTTTGGTCCAAATCACCTCCACAGTGTCCTGAAACTTTATTTATCTACAAAATAACACAAAACACATCAAAATATTCACAAAACTCAAGAAACTATACAAAATATTAGGTTAAATGAGTGGGAAACAGTGATAGATTTACCACTCATCACCAACACATTTTAACAAAAATCAAACCCAATTTCATGCTTTAACTCTCGGTAATTTGGGGATTTTTCAAATCGATTCGGTTTCAATCCAATTAAATCCACAATCAACAATTCCCAATTGATTCCAACTCATCCAATGAATCAAAAATAAAAAAAATCCAAGACATTAGGGCATCATGAGTATTCGGCCAAGCCAACCCATTTGGGGGAAATTGTTCCAAATCAATTTTCATGGAATTGATCCAATCAAACTTCAATTAAACTACATTTAAGCATACTCAATCATCCAATTTCATCAAATCATGCTCAAATACATTTTACCCAATTTTAACCCTAAATCAAGTTTCATGCTTTTAACTCGCTCTGATACCATTGTTGGGAAATATCTAAATCCCGAGGATCGATTAAAGCATAGAAACAAAGTGTGAATACATCGAGGAAGTTGCGGAATACTTACATCGAGGAAGTTGCGGAATACTTACATCGAGCGGTTGAGCGATGCGGCGAAGAACAAAACTTCAAGCTTTTCCTTCCTAAAGCTCACGGCAGTCCACTGTTTTGGCTCCTTGGTGTTCTCGGCAATCATCAAGTTTTGAGCTCCAAGCTTGATTTGGTGATTCCTTGCTCACGGGTGGGTTTCCCTATCACCTTCGCAAGACTCCGAAGTGTGCTAGCACTCTTGATTTTTGCCACAAAAATCATCAATTGCTTCTCTTTGGCTCACGGCAGTGAGCTGTGAAGGAATAGAAAAATTCAGCCCCTTGGGCATGAATAGGAGAGAAGAAGAAGTGAGAGAGATGTCTTGGTTGTTGGCTAAAAGTGTGTCTAATACACTTATGAATTTCCAAATTCATTTACCAAAAATTTGGCTTTCCAAAAGTCAAAGTTTTAATGCCGATCACTACCATCAATCAATCAATCAATCAAATTGTCTCATCACTCAAAGTGACAAGTGATTTGATGCTTGATGTGACTAATGATTTGACGCTTGATGTGACTTGCGTGCCACACTCGAATTCGAAATGCGAATGCGCTCGTAAACACTCCCGGGCTCGGGTTCGCTAATTCTAAATTAACGAATTTTCCGTTACGACGTAATTAAATAATTATGCCTAGCAAAATTACTATTCAAGTCGCTTACGAATTAAATTCTAAATAAACTCATTCGCCCGAATTAAAATCTAATTTCAATTCCGCGTCGAAATCCAATTTCGTATAATATATCGAATATATTATTTTATCGATTAATTCCAAATTAATCGTTATCTCTATTTAATTAATATTTTATCCCAGATAAAAGATCTCCGCAATTAATCCCAGGTTAATTTTCTCTCTCATCTAATTAATCCAAGATTAATAAAGTGTGAGTCATACGTCATCGGTGAATCTTCGGGAAGCGACCCATGAGATCCCTGGATATGTTGGCAGTAAATCAGGTCGTCGGACTATCCGAACACGTAAGTACCTAGTACTACGTTTGTACCGATTTACAAGACATGGTTGGCTTCTAGCAAAGCGCCATGACTACCCAATTCTCCAGAAACATGCTTACAGGAATAAGCGATCTATATCAGGCGTAGTATACATAGTATTGCGTATCTCGATCCAGTATCAGATGTCACGTGCTAGGCCTGGGGCTGGAAATGTGTTTGCCCCGTACGAAGCACATATCGGATCTCTGGTAACTAGTCTCTATAATCGGATAAACATGACCTAGTCATAATATCCTGATAGCTGCAGCATATAAGAGAACGAGTTCTGTATCCTACGTGACCATCATCTCCACTATGACTGGAGTGATACTTCCGTTTTGACATCACACCCAACACACTACGATTCTCAATATACCCAGCAGAGGCGTACACAGAACCTGTTAAAGCCACGGATGACCTAAAACCAAAGTATATTGATTGTCGCAAGTATTAGCGGTGCAAGTCTCAGATTAAGACCAAATACACCTACCCTAATTTTGGAGTTCCATAGACACATAGTCATACTACCAATGGAATTCCGAGGGGTCTATCCAGAGCGAAGCTGTTTATTGTCATAAGATGGTTTCACCTTGCGTAAAAAGCTAGTACGATTCCGAACATCAAAAAAAATATCAAATAGAATAGCAGAAACAGGCCGGAGAGGCATATCATGAGTGCGAGCATTCCTCTCCCTCCAAATATGGTAGACTGAGGCTGCAAAGGACAGACGAACCAATAGGTGACATAAAGAAGCATCGGTGAACTGACATAACCACTCAACAGTCTGACGCCAATCCCGGCGTCTCCAGTTTAACCCACACATAGCCAGAACAGACGACCATACCCTCGAAGAGAAAAGACACTGGAAAAAAAGATGATCAATGTCCTCACTTGAACAACCACAGAGAATACAACGCGAGCAAGAAGAGATGCCAAACCTCATCAAACTATCATGAGTACAAAGGCCTCCCTGAATAGACATCCAAAGAAGAAAGGAATGGCGGGGAATAGCCTTCCGGAACCAAACAACTCGAGACCAATGCATCAAGGTTCCCCTAGTCCGCATGGCATTCTAGGCACTATCCACAGAAAATCTCCCACTCCTATCATCCTCCCAAACTAGCATATCCTCCCTCAAACTAGAAGGAGACGGAAGATGGGACTGAGCCAAATCAACAAGGGTAGCAGACCTAGAAGGGGGCCAATGCCAAGCAGAATCAGAGATAATGGAAGCAACTATGGCCATCATATCCAATCCAGAGTCATAAATCACTCTCTCACCCAACGTGTCCACAATCGGGCCCAGAGGATGCCAAAAATCAAACCGCAATAAAGTCTTCTCACCATTCCCAATCCTAACTCTCATCCGCCGCCGGGACCAAGAACGAAGCTCCAAGATCTTACGCCAACTCCAAGAGCAGTCAGTAGGACAAGGGACCTCCCAAAAACTGTCTCATATCATCTCAATCCAGTAACTAATCATAAGGACCTCCTATCATTTATACATCTTGGTGATCTAATCACAAATGATAAGAGAGCAATCTCCTTTGTCACATAGTTAATTTGTACAACAACACCATGATCTGTACAAATAGTGACGCTATGGGTCATAACTGTCCAACAATTTTAACATCAAACCAACATCAACACATGTTTTATAACAAACATACATGTATTCTAAATATATATATGCATTTCTTTGAATCAAAATACAAACCAAATTCGAATCCCACAATGAAGTGACTCATGAACAATTCTAGTTCACTCAAAGGTGGTCAAGTGATTTTAGAATGGTAGCCATAGCTCCAAGCTTTTATCTGGAGTTCCAAACTCTAATTTTATATTCCATGTCCAACATGAACTTATTTGACCCAATCACAAGCATATTGTGTTTATGTTTCCAAAGCATCCATACAGAATTCATTAGCCTAATTTCAACTTCAAGTTATGTTATTATATATCCAATAGATGATACATCACTATATGTTTCTCTATAACAACTCACTAATTAAAATATAGCTTTAGAGAAGATCAAATTTACCTAACAAGCTTGATTCAAAGATCCAATCTTCTTCTCATTGTTGAAATGTTGTAGAGAACTTCCAAAGCTTCTTAAACAAAAACTTTACTTAGGCTAATATTTCTTTTTTTGCTTGATGATTATTTTAGCTTATTTGCTTATTTAAGAACTTGCTCAAGCTTGCCTTTTATAGTTAACCTTATGCAGTTTTTAATTGATAAAAAATCTAATCAACTTTTATGTGGGCTTAATCCATTTTTTCCAAATATATATAATTAGGTGTGACTAATAATTTTTTTCCTACCATTTTGATTTAATCTAATTAAATCTAATTAAAGTTTAACCAATTGATTAGTTCATTGTCTACCACTTAAATTTAATCCAATTAAATCTAGTCAAATACACATATTATAACATATTTTATAATTACCAAAATATCCTCCAATGGTAGAGATATTTATGAAATTACAACAAAGCCTTTGTGTGATTTTGGATTAATCTAATTAATCCAATGGGTCAAGTAAATAATCAATGTTACCAATAACATTTAATTTCTTTGGTTGATAATTATAATATCAAATATTATTTATTATCAAACATTATCAGCTACCCAAGTGCTCAACGAATACCCTTCATATTGTGGGACACTCTAAGTCCAGACATGTTCGTCATATAAGACTATCTTATATGTACGTAAATCAGCCACCTCTGAATTCGCAAAGAACACGAACGACCTTTTTGAACTATACAAGTTGAGGTCATCACATATTTTTAACAATCCCTCCATCGTAGGCTATCCAAGCTGTGCTTAGGAAACATAGATTACACCGTCAAGTTTTTGAGGCGCACATCTCATATTGTCGACATATCCACGATTCTTTATAATAAATCAGAACATCATTTCTTATATATGTGATCAACCCTAGATGATCGGCTTTGGCCAAAATCTTAAGAATCGCGACTTACTCACATGGATCCCTAAACCCCTTATGTACACGTACGGGCCGACAGATCCATTCTTGATATGCACTTGATTAACGAGTGCATTGATCCACACCTAACGTACATTTAGCGGTCAGACCATTAAAGGTCTCTGACATATATGGCATCAAAGTGTGGAGTATCACACACAAAATCAATCTTATCCTATAGTGAAAGGATCACATTACTTGACTCGATGAGATTCCTATTGACAGTGGTGTATACTTCCAACTATTACAAATCACTTGTGAATCATTTAGTATTCGCTCCAACGAATACCTACATGTCTATACGAGCTTCCATTACTCATGGTACATTGGGTTAGACCATTAAAACTCCAATATATGACATATGCTAGTCTTCTAGGTTATAGAAATTCGACCGTATTCCAAAATCAATGACTATGAATATTTACTTTAAGAATAGTTTATAAAATTAATACTAATCTAATGTCAGACCATCCAATGTCTATATTACTACATTACAATTCTAAAGTCGATGCCTTTATCAGTGTATTTATATATCAATAATAATTACCATTAATAAGGTTTGAAATGAAAATATAGTTATTAACAAATAATAATGTACAATAAATTATTCGGATTGACGCTCCAAGTATTAAATCCAACATTCATCGCCACTGACTTGAGCTTCGGAGTGCCTACGGCATCCACCACACCGGTGGTGTTGGGGTGGTGCTCAGAGCGCCAATCCGGACCATATTTATGTCTGATTCATGAATATGAACAATCCATTTTTCCATAATATTACTTATTTATGGTTGCACCTCTTATTTTTATATACGCATTCGATTTGATTACGATTAGATTGAAACTAAATGTGGTTTAGTGATATGTATATATTAGACAAAGGCCCGATAATATATAATGCAGTACACAGTTACAAAGATAGTTTGTAATTGACATTGGGAAGTGTCACTACTAAATGTATATTATCAAATACAGTTCCTGGTCAAGATTCACTAACACGGGTCGGTTAGTCAAATCTGTTGAGACCAGTACATGTCGTATATCGAGACTTGGTCCGATGGTTTATCCCAATGAACCATGAGTCTAGGGAGACTCGTATAGATGTGTAGGTGTTTATAGTGGATAAACACTAAACGACTCATCGAAGATTCTTAATGGATGGTACACCAACGTCAATAAGAATCTTGTCGGGTTGAGTAGCACTTGTGATTCTTAGACTTGAGATGCCACTATGGGCACATGAGACATCTTCTACACTTAGATGGTAGTCACGTCACCGATCTATTAAGATCAGACCTCCGCCTGTTCGTTGGGTGTAGATAGATCCTCAGGGTGTCCTGTGTGTATCAAGATAGGATCCGTCAGTTCTGTGTATCAGAGCATAGGTAGTCCATATGATTAGCAATCAGATAAAAAACCATGGGCCCATGGTACAATTTAGAAGCTAGTTCTAAATGTTCTTTTTGTGATTGCTAATAGAATAGTCGACTGGATAATCCCTATAGGGATTTGATGTTTACATCTATATCTCTAGGATTTATCCGGATACCTGTGACAGAGGAATTATACATTTTCCATGACCTCGACCTGTATGATTCAGTGAGTTTATCCATGATCGTCATAATTTACGGGTGGATAAATTATGGACACGAAATTGGATTTCGTGACGGATATGCCTGAATCTAGAGAGTGTCACTAATGAAATATACTCGTAGAGCACTATGGCAACAATTATAAATAGTATTGATTATTTATAAAGTCGTTTAAAGGTTAAACGCAAAATACATGTGTAGGGACCCGATGGTCATTTCCTTAATTTTTGTATATTTGCTTTTAAGACTTGATTAATTCAAATACACATTAATTAATTGTCAAATTGAGATATTTGACTAATATCATAAATGAATATATGTATTTGATATTTAATGTAAATATTATACATATTAATATTTTTGATTTAATTAATTAATTATTTATTTAATTGTTAAATGATTAAATTAATTAAAATATAAATATCTTAAGATTTAGATATTTATTTTAATGACTAAGTTGCCATTGTTGACTAAGTTGAAATATCATTAAAGTGTAATGATCATTTTATCAACTTGGCAAAATGAAATTCAAATGAAATGAAATTAATATAACTTGTTTTTCCTTAGGCCAAATTCGGCCAAGCAAGTTTGTGGACAAGTATATATTGTTTCATTTATTTTAGGGTTCATTAACCTAATACACTTTATCAAACTCCATTAAAACAAAAGCAAAGAAAAAGAGAGAAATAAAGAAAATCAAAAGAAAGAAAGCTTGGAATTTAGTAAGTATTTCCAACCTTCCATTAGAGAGTAATTTGTTCCTCTTGTTGTGGGCTTCACTTTGTGAAGTTCTTAAGTTTTTCTATTCTTTATTCTTTATGCTTTTGATGGATGAAAGTTTGATGAAGGGGTTAAGCATGTATGAAGTTGGAAGGATGTTACTAGTGTAGCAATAAACATTTTTTTCATGGTTTTAGAACCTTGTTGCCATTCTAGAGTTATTGACCCACTCTTAAATGACCTAGAATTATTCTATAGTTATTTCATTGTGTTGAGACTTGATTTGGATGGAAGAAACATGATTAAAGTATTGGATTTAACCAATTTGGTCTAATTTGTCCAATTTGAAGAAATTGAAAAATTAGGGTTTAAGACCACTTCCAAATTTGGGGCTTTTCATTTATATGGTGTATTTAGTTGTATATGATGCATTTAAAATATTGGTTGATTGGATTTTGCCTTGATGTGTTTTGAACCATGAAAGTGCAAAATGCACATTTGCCCACCAAAATGAGGCTCTCGACCAAGGATGAAATTTTGGGGTTTTTTTGTTCCAAATTGTATTTTGATATTTGGGACATGTTAAATTCATCCTAGAAATGATTTAGAATCATTCAAAATTGTTTCGAACAATTTCGGATTAAAATAACCAAAGTGTTATGTTTAAGGGAAATTCGGTAAATTCACATGAATATGATTTATGATGTTTTATTTTATAATTTGATTATTGGATGATAAAATAAATAAGCTTATTTTATTAATCTAAGAAAAATTTTTGAAATCGGAAAATTTGATTTTCCACTGTTTCCGTTGCATTACCGGATATCCGCAATAAAACCCCTACAAAAATGGTATCATAGCGAGTCTGATTCTAGGCCCCCTAAAATTATTAGCTTGTTTGATTCAATGTTTAATCATGTTCTTAACTTATACATGCATGTTATAATATAATTTGATTAGATTTAGGGTGTATGACACTTAGAGGAATATCCCTGCTTAATAAGGTTTTGAAGTAACTAGTATTTGGAATACTTGTTTCTTTGTCCGTCTTGTCAATACGGTTTATAAATATTTTTCCGTGACTACATCCGAGACTGTGCCTCTGTTGTGAGGATGTAGCCGATAGAGATTTATTTATGCCGGATGTATATTAGATACTAGATAAATTCAAGCGAAAGCGGAATTCTGAACGTGCCCTAGCTGTCAGGGTTACGCAAGTAACTTGAGTTTATCATTGACGAGTTTAACCTTGGTACGTCTCCTTGTGGGCCTGCCTTAGCAGCGACAATGAGAAACGACCAGGACCGGAAACCCATGAGTCACTAGTGAGTGATTGACAATGAGTTGTCTACCTGTGAATATACGTAGGCGAGACCGTGCCTCTGCTGTGAGTCGAAATATATTCATGGGGTCCATTTCCCATTATGGAATTCGATTTAATTATTGAATTCTCATTTTTTTCCGTTGGGGATTACGGTATTACGTAAAATAGTGGGAGGCACTGCTAAGTTTAAAATATTCCATAACTTAGGCAGTGCGTATTATTATGGAAATTGTCGCTTGTTTGTTTTCCTTAATCTATATTAGATGGAATTAAACTTTTAATTCACTGCACACATATTTTGATATGTTATCTGACTTGACTTTTGGTTGCAGAAATTCTAGAATAGGTTCTAGATACTATTGGACTAGGATATTATTAGATTGGTCTAAAATATCGGGAACAGTTGTTCCGATTTTCTTGAAAAATCAAGATGGTTAATGACTTAGTTTCTAAGTCATGATAGATAATCTAGATAGATATCCCTTTTAGGATATAATACTTTAGAGAGAATAGTTTCTTTTACAGTAAGAATTGACTTGAATTATTTCATGTCTCGAGATTCTTGACTGGCATTAAGAAAGCCCCATTAGGTATTTGTTTATCTAGTAATGACGTTTCTTAGCTTTAATGACCTTTAGAGGCAATGTGTCTGACACAATTTGCTAATCAGTTATTTGCAATTGTTGTGAATAGTTGAATGCAAATAGTAAAGCTAAAAAAGGAGATACGTATAATTGTGTATAGAAAATATCGATTTTCACAATACAACAACTATAGGTATTGGAAACCAGATCTCCCGTCTAGTTATTTAAAATATTAGTTAACGATTTTTTTTATATTTGATATCCGAACTTGCGACTATTGGATAGTTACTTGTTCTTAATAAATAGTTGTTATATATATTTTAAATACAACTAGTAGTGTCATTGACGCAGAGATAAACATTAAGAAAAATTATTCGGTAAAATAAATAATTTAGAACGGTGCTTTATGAGTTTAATCACTTAAGCATTAGATGCTTATTCCGTATGGTAAAGGATGGTTTGATACGAGATCACACCACACATCCTTATCCATTTAATGAATATTGTATTCAGGAAGGTGATTAAGATCTCGCTTAACCAATGATTGTCATTGGACCACCATATTTATTAAACTGATACATTAGATGTATGTAGTTTAATAAATAATAATTGCTTAAGATAGTTTTCTTTATTTCATAACTTAGTTGATGAATTATCATAACTTAGTTACGTGTTTCTGAAGGAACACATATTGAACGTCTTGAAATGATCAAGAACTTTCAATCTGTTATAATGAAACGCATATTGAACATATTTGACTGGTTCAAATATATTCAATCTGAAATTTTGAAAACGTGATCCTTAAAATTCATAACAAGTCTTTGAATTGTTCAAAGATCTTTGATATGATCAAACATATGAATTTAAAGCAATTAGTTCTAAGGTTATTCAGTGAATATTATTCATATTCAATATTATTCTTCCACGATTCCATCTTGATGGAATTGAGTAGTGGGAGCAGTTGAATCTTATATGATTTGATTCGTTTGATATTGAATATTACCGAATTAGTTTCAATACTCTTGGGGTTATGCTCCAGTAACACTAGTTCATATTTTTAATTTAGGTTCCATTAATTTCTACAGTTACATATATAATATGTATAGGTAGAAAATCCGAATCTTGAAAAGTTTGAGATTTGAATATTTCTTTTATTTAATAGTTATATAATGGAAATTACTTACACCTTGGAGGTATAAGTAAAATTTTATCATTTATTCTATTTTATGGAATATTGTATTCTATTTAATAAAATATCTTTCCTACGATCCTAAGTAATAAAATTGTTTTATTACTTGGTGTGTAACATCAGATGTTAACTATTGTAGAAAAGACTTGACTTATTGAAGTCAATTGTGAGACTGATAAACTATAAATGGAACTACGTAATTAATAAGATGAAACAACCCTTATACATCTTCTATATAAGTTTAATAGGATATCAGAATCATTTACGAGTATTTCATACTTAATGATTTTGTTGTTTTCTTACCGAAGAAAATTATTCTATAACTTATAATGGAAGCGATATTTGATATCGATTCTGGAAGTTCACCATTGAACCATAGATCTAAGATTGTTCATAGTTTACTACGATCAAGTTTTGAACTTGATTAAGCTTTCATTATGAATTAGTTCATGATATGTGCTAATTATTTGCGCAGCGAAAGCAGTGTGAGCTTATTAAAGGTTTGACCTTTACAATATGACAGTGAGAAAAGTTATACTCAGCAATCTATTGTAGATTCGGAGAAAACTTATCTCTAGTCACGCTAATTGAAAAATTAAAGATATATTGGTTAATGTTGATATTAAACTGTATATTTTAGCTAAAGAATGCAAAGTGGCGTTTTTGAATGACTTATTCAGATAAAAGATCAGTTGTGATTTCTTCATTTGAAGAGTTCATTCTGGAATGGCCCTAGAGTTTGTGTTCTGTTGAGATTGCAGTTTAGTATGCTAGCTTATAGAGCCTATTGTAGACCCGGATAAGTCTTCCGGAAATCTGTGTTCTCTATTTTTGACATCAGTCAGATTGTCTGATCTTGTCAAAGTATAGAGAATACATATGTGTATGAAGGGTTAGTAGGAGCTTACAAATTACTTTTTAGTGTTATATATCCTAACAACATTATCATTATTATAGTAATAATGAGATATTTGTGAGGTAAAAGGTTTACCTAAGTCTTCTTTACTCCGTGAAAGCAGTGGAAGTAGTCTCTGTTATATTGATATAAAGTTTTATATAAGATATAAAACTAAGAGATTTGTGAGATACTCCTATTATTCGTGCATTAGATGTGATCTAATAAAAGACACAACAAGGCTATTTGTATGACAGTTAGTATAACTGTTTGACAGTTATTGTGTGTCTTATATATAGTATTCATCTTTCGTAAATGATGATTCCTTTTTCGAAAGAGATATTGATAAGAATGTCTAATCAATCTTATGTATCATTTGATGATGACATAATGAATGTTTTATTATGTGCGATTAAAGATACCAATTTAATCGTAATTGTTACGAGTTATTTTGATATCCTATAGACCATAGGATGGATCTTGAAACACGTTCTTTGTGATCTTTGAGATATTAATAACGAAATTCTAATTCATGGAGAATACAGTCTGCAACCATTAGGGTCATATTAGTTTTGAGACTAATTATGATGTTAGACAGTCTACGTCATAAAGAGTCACAAAAGATGCAGTGGGAGTGTCATGAAGGATTCTACTATTTAGTGGAATTAGATGCAACTTATGAAGTATTGACTTACGAAGTTTCATAGTGACCTTATAAATTAGAATTTTTTATATTGGTGTTGTGTTTGCGGTTGTCCTCATAATATTTTGGATTTGATCCATGAATACTTAGATAACTCAGTAGCTGTAGCACAATACAGATATAGCATCAGTGTCGTATTAATGTATAATTTAGATTCTACAAAATATAAATGATGCTGACTATGGGAAACGATGGAGTTTGTTTTGACAAACTCAATATGTCGTAGCAGACCTACTTCTTGTTGCCTACCTCTTAAGTGCGAGGTGAGCTTTTGAGAGCCATGAGTATACGATACACATTGAGATGTGTATATGATACCGTGGATTGGCACAAGAGCAAGTGGGAGAAATTGTTGGGGTTGGTGCCCAGAGCACCAATCCGGACCGTATTTATGTCTGATTCATGAATATGAACAATCCCCTTTTCCATAATATTACTTATTTATGGTTGCACCTCTTGTTTTTATATACGCATTCGATCTGATTACGATTAAATTGAAACTAAATGTGGTTTAGTGATATGTATATATTAGACAAAGGCCCGATAATATATAATGCAGTACACAGTTACAAAAGATAGTTTGTAATTGACATTGAGAAGTGTCACTGTTAAATATATATTATCAAATACAGTTCCTGGTCAAGATTCACTAAAACGGGTCGGTTAGTCAAATCTGTTGAGACCAAAACATGTCGTATATCCAGACTTGGTCTGATGGTTTATCCCAATGAACCATGAGTCTAGAGAGACTCGTATAGACGTGTAGGTGTTTATAGTGGATAAACATTGAATGACTCACCGAAGATTCTTAATGGATGGTACACCAACGTCAATAAGAATCTTGTCGGGTTGAGTAGCACTTGTGATTCTTAGACTTGAGATGCCACTGTGGGCACATGAGACATCTTCTACACTTAGATGGCAGTCACGTCACCGATCTATTAAGATCAGACCTCCGCATGTTCGTTGGGTATAGATAGATCCTCAGGGTGTCCTGTGTGTATCAAGATAGGATCCGTCAGTTCTGTGTATCAGAGCATAGGTAGTCCATATGATTAGCAATCAGATAAAAAATCATGGGCCTGTGGTACAATTTAGAAGCTAGTTCTAAATGTTCTTTTTGAGATAGCTAATAGAATAGTTGACTGGATAATCCCTATAGAGATTTGACGTTTACATCTATATCTCTGGGATTTATCCGGATACCTGTGATGGAGGAATTATACATTTGCCATGACCTCGACCTGTATGATTCAGCGAGTTTATCCGTGATCGTCATAATTTACGGGTGGATAATTATGGACACGAAATTGGATTTCGTGACGGATATGCCTGAATCTAGAGAGTCTCACTAATGAAATATACTCGTAGAGCACTAGGGCAACAATTATAAATATATTGATTATTTATAAAGTCGTTTAAAGGTTAAACGCAAAATACATGTGTAAGGACCCGATGGTCATTTCCTTAATTTTTGTTTATTTGCTTTTAATACTTGATTAATTCAAATACACATTAATTAATTGTCAAATTGAGATATTTGACTAATATCATAAATGAATATATGTATTTGATATTTAATGTAAATATTATACATATATTTAATATTGTTTTATTTAATTAATTAATTAATTATTTAATTGTTAAATGATTAATTAATTAAAATATAATATCTTAAGATTTAGATATTTATTTTAATGACTAAGTTGCCATTGTTGACTAAGTTGAAATATCATTAAAGTGTAATGATCATTTTATCAACTTGGCAAAATGAAATTCAAATGAAATGAAATTAATATAACTTGTTTTTCCTTAGGCCAAATTCGGCCAAAGCAAGTTTGTGGACAAGTATATATTGTTTCATTTATTTTAGGGTTTCATTAACCTAATACACTTTATCAAACTCCATTAAAACAAAAGCAAAGAAGGTAGAGAGAAAGAAAAGAAAAATCAAAAGAAAGCTTGGAATTTAGTAAGTATTTCCAACCTTCCATTAGAGAGTAAATTGTTCCTCTTGTTGTGGGCTTCACTTTGTGAAGTTCTTAAGTTTTTCTATTCTTTATTCTTTATGTTTTTGATGGATGAAAGTTTGATGAAGGGGTTAAGCATGTATGAAGTTGGAAGGATGTTACTAGTGTAGTAATAAACATTCTTTTCATGGTTTTAGAACCTTGTTGCCATTCTAGAGTTATTGAACCACTCTTAAATGACCTAGAATTGTTCTATAGTTATTTCATTGTGTTGAGACTTTATTTGGATGGAAGAACATGATTGAAGTATTGGATTTAACCAATTTGGTCTAATTTGTCCAATTTGAAGAAATTGAAAAATTAGGGTTTAAGACCACTTCCAAATTAGAGCTTTTCATTTATATGGTGTATTTAGATGTGTATATGATGCATATAAAATATTGGGTTGATTGGATTTTGCCTTGATGTGTTTTGAACCATGAAAGTGCAAAATGCACATTTGCCCACCAAAATGAGGCTCTCGGCCAAGGATGAAATTTTGGGGTTTTTTTGTTCCAAATTGTATTTTGATATTTGGGACATGTTAAATTCATCCTAGAAATGATTTAGAATCATTCAAAATTGTTTCGAACAATTTCGGATTAAAATAACCAAAGTGTTATGTTTAAGGGAAATTCGGTAAATTCACATGAATATGATTTATGATGTTTTATTTTATAATTTGATTATTGGATGATAAAATAAATAAGCTTATTTTATTAATCCGAGAAAAAGTTTTGAAATCGGAAAATTTGATTTTCCACTGTTTCCGCTGCGTTACCGGATATCCGCAATAAAACCCCTACAGGTGGGTAGTTGCTCTACGCTCACTTTGCATTTATTTTGCAGGACCACTAGGGCCCCCATTATACAAATTCTCGATTGTAGACCGAAGGTGAAATCTAGCGTCTACAATTTGGCGCCCACTATGGGGGCCTAATGATTCATAGAAAATAAAGTTATCTGTCAGTCAACTAACAAATCCTCATATCACTCATGCCTTCTGGGAATGAGAACACGCCAGACTCTGTGTTTGCTCAGTTCACTGCTTTTCAAGAATAATTGCGAGCGTTAAAGGAGGAAAACCTCACGATACGGAGTACTAACACAGCCTCCAAAAGCAATTGGAGCAAATCATTTTTACTTCTTAGCAGCAAGAACCCCATGGTTATCCCAGTGGCCCCGTCGTTCAAACCAACCTCTAGAAGCCATTCGACGATCTAGCTGGAGACGGTCTGCCACCAATGGATCATCCATAGAGCAGCCAGCCGCCCAACTTCTTTCTAGTGGACCCAACACAACATGTCACCTCTAGCATGCATAAGAAGATAAAGGACTTTAAAGAAGCTATACTCTCCGACCTACTTGGGGTGAGGCTACCGATCATGAAAATGATGGCCGAAATAATTTTAGATACATATTTCCTTATGTCCATCACCTATGTCGAGCTCATACTGAAGTTCAGCCCTCCATACATGAGGTTGTACGATGGGTCTACTGATCGGGATGACCACGTTGTCCATTATAAATACAATATGATGTTTACGGTTCTGGCACCACACCAATGAGAGGTTGAAATGTTTAGAGTGGTTGGAGAGACGCTTGCAGACCCACCCCTTACTTGGTTCATCATCCTCCCCTACCGGTCTATTGATCATACCAAGAACTAGCAAACAAGTTCGTGGAACACTTTGCAAGCTCTTTCAAGTTTAAGAAGACCATAGACGACCTCAATGCCATCCAGTAGTGAAAGAGAGAGTCATTATGAAGCTACATAGAACGCTTCAACTAGGAAAGAATCTCCTTACCAGATCTCTACCAGTCGATAGCTTTTGAAGCCTTCTGCAATGTTCTACTCATCGATAGTGGATTCTACAAGATGTTGACGAAGTTTCGGTGCTACAAAATGGACAAGCATTGGCCTAAGCTCAGATTGAGATCCGCTGGGAAGAAGATAAAAGAAACAAGAAGCGAGATGGCCCCAATATCCACCACGAAGAGAGAGTTCCAAATCCCCAAAGCGCTGACCGGTGCAATCACACACTTATAACGCAAGTGCACATATCATTCAAGTAGTATAAAAAGTATCGATCCCACGAGGACTTAATACCTAATGTATTAATTTTATGAGGTCAAATGATTACTAGTATCTAACATGTTGATTTATTGATTTGAAATGGTGATGATTTTAAATTTAAAAACAAGTAAATAAAATTGCACGAAAGTAGGTTTAAGAAAATTCAATATTATGAAACTATCGAGGGTTGTGAATCTTTCCAATATCTTTTAAAAGATGAAGCGGTTATTTAATGTTTGTGTAATAAATCGGTTTACTAACCTGGAACACGAAATTATGCGAAAGCCTCTGTCGATGGTCAGACGTAAATACCCAGTTTAACCCAATTGAACCATATGTCTATGTCAACCAAATTACCTGGATTCATTAAGTTTAAGTTCCAATTATGGCTACCCCCACCCGACAGGTATATGTCTATCCTATAAGGAAATCTATTAAAGGGTTATCTATCCTCAAGGAAGATCGTGGGCTATTAAGTCTAAGGCTGAAACCTAAAATTCATTTGTCAAGTTTATTTTAGATTTACCAGATCAATCTTATTAGTGGCCAATTAACAAGACGCATTAAGCTTAAGACTTAATAAGTAAATCGTTAAATTACCCAAACTATAAAATAACCCCTTATAAACCGATGATATTAGAATTCATCACAACCCAAGATAACTAACTTAGTTACGACACATAACTAGGGCAAGTAAAATAAAAGACAAAGTAAAATGCTGAAAAGTAATTGCGGTAAAGTAAAAGCTGAAAAGTAAATTACAATAAAATAAAATGCTAAGGTAAAAGGATCAACTTTTACTACTACTAATTTAGATATCTCCCTTAATATAATATATTAACTTGTGATTATTTTACCAACCAGCCATATAGGCGGTAACCTGATTAAGTCAAATTAAGTCCGACCAGCCATAAATGCGGTATCAAAATTTGTCCATAAACCTGCCATATAGGCAGTAAGAATATTTAATTACCAACCGACCAATCTGGCGGTATCCTTGCTTAGTCAGGTTTAAACCAGTTTAAAATGAATTACCATCCGACCAATATAGCGGTATCCTCATTAAGTCAAATTTTAAATAGTGAATATATTATCATTAAGGGAGATTAATCTAAATAACAATAGTAAAAGAATTACATTTTCACCCTAGCAGAGGGAAGTTACCTCCTCATGTTGAATAGTAAAAACTGTAAAAGTAAAGAAAGTAAATTACTATTATTACATAACGTAATTAAAATTAATTACAAAACTGGAATTTAAAAGAAACTAGATAGAAAACTCTCTATTTACATCAGAGAATTCAGAGAGGAAGGTGCATCTAAAACTGAAATCTCGAGCTCAATTTATAGACCCCGGTAGGCTTCGCGCATCGCGACGCGCAAGGCTTTACGAGTCGTGATGCGACATGTGTCAGGCTTTGATTCATCCATTTCAGATTCTTATCTGCCACGTGGCAATTGCGGATAAGGTGACACATTGCAAGGCGGCTGGCAACTCAATGATTATGCTGACGTGGTGATGATGTGGCGACATATGGCGATAGTGATTGTCAACACCGTAGGATTATGACACGTGGCACTTTGTGATTGGCTGATGATGATGTGGCGGTGACGTGGCACGTTGACTCGATCTTCTGCTGACATGGCGATGACGTGGCCGACAAATGGAGTGACACGTGGCGACATATGGCGATGGCGATTGTCGGCATCATAAGATGATGACACATGGCACGGCGCACGTTAGCAGATCGGCTGTGATGGTGACACAATGGCACGACTCACGTTAGCAAAGTCAAACTTCACAGATTCTGACTTGTAGACCTGGTGCACGTTAGCAGCTCATGCGCATGTTAGGCGTCGTGACGCCAAAGGCTTGCACATCGCGCCGCGTAAAATTATGAAAATGCCCTTTTGTCCGTTTTTCACTATTTTGGCCCCAAATCACCTCTAGAGAGTCCTGAAACTTTATTTATCTATAAAATAACACAAAACACATCAAAATATTCACATAACTCAAGAAACTATACAAAATATTAGGTCAAATGAGTGGAAAATAGTGATAGATTTATCACTCATCACACCCCCAAATCTAACATTTTGTTAGTCCTCGAACAAAACATGAAATAAAATAACATAAAAATAAAATTAAGCTAAGCCACTTTCGTAGGGATCACGGTTGCATTTAGCATATGCAACAAGCCTTTAAACCCCTAGGTGTCCCTAGTGGACGAGTTGTAGTCTCGTAAGGGTTTACAGCAATGATACCCACAAACATTTTACAAAAGTAAAAAGGTAGTGAAACTAATGCACACAAAAGCAAAAAGACAAGAGAAAATAGAATAAAGAAGTTAGTGACCAATCAGGTGAAACTTCTACTCCAAGTTACTAGTTGTTTTCTTTCCTTCTAAATTACTGAATAAGTAAATTCTCCGATTATATTTGCCTATCTCCATATACACAGCCAACAAAATATTAATCAACTCATTTTTGCCCACAACAGTCACAAGTGCAGTTGATAAGAGAGTAATATTTTTGTCCTAAAGTCTTATCAGAATTCACACCTTTTTGCAGCAATGGAATAATTTTCCTGATTTTTCTGATTTTTTCTTTGATTTTTGAATTTTTTTTTATTCATATACAATATCTTCCATCTATGTAGCGAGTGTTGGGTCGGTGGCTCCCAAACCAATATCAATTTTTTTTGTATTTTTCGAAAATTTTGGACTAAAAAATAAAAACAACACAAAACTAAAAATAAGATACTGATCAACTAATTCCCTCCCCCAAATCTAAATGAGACATTGTCCCCAATGTCTTAAACAGTAGAAGAAAGGTTTAGAAGATAGTACCTGGTTAACTGAAATTCTATACGAAAAGTTAAAGGTTAAGAACCAGATTAATCCGACGCCTCTTACCACGATCGTCCTCGGACCAATTTAGCTTTGAAAGAATAGGGTCAATTTATGGTTCAGAGGCTAAGATTTGGTCAATTAGATCCGGAGCAGTTCTGGCAGTGAAGAGGAGTTCTTTTAAAGGTTTTGACACGAACCCATTTCTCATGGCATCATCAAGAAACACACAAAGAAAATCATAAAATCCTTCAACGTTGTACAGTCCAAGCGGTTTCTGGTGTATGTTCAGGTTCGCCCAAGATAACACTGTAAAAATTTCCTCCAATGTACCCAAGCCACCTGGCAAAGCAATAAACGCATCAGCACGGTTAATCATTTCTACTAGTCGTTCAGATATACCTGGCACGATTAGTTCTTCTCCGTTTGATGGTCCAATAAGATTTGCTTCCGCCAAGGGTTTTGGGATGATTCCCAAAACGTGACTGCCTCCTTCCTGTACAGCTTTTGAAACGATCCCCATAAATCCAAGATTGCCTCCGCCATATACTAAGTGCATATTCCTTGCAGCTAAGACTCGACCCAATTCATGTGATGCTTCTACGTATTGTGGCTTAACACCAACACTAGTACCGCAAAACACACAGATGTTTTCAACTCGTCCTCTTGAAGTGGCTTCCATGTTTTACTCTGGATGTCTTCAAAAGTGCAATGATGAGTTGAATTTATAAAACCTGAAAAGGGTGAGTAAAATAATAGCACTAGTACCTGCCAAATGACAATTATTAGTTAAACAGTAAAATAAATCGTGATAGTAAAAAAGGTATGGATCCTGTCAGAGAAAATAAAAGAAAACAACAAAACAAATTACAATTATTAGGAAAAGATAAAGAGATATAATATGTACAAGAAAAGTAGTGGCTTGATTGACGTCTATGCGTCAGGGACAAGCTTCCCATCCAATTTTCTTATAAATTGGCAAAGAATTTCTTTTTGAGTCAGATTCCCAAGACTTAACTGTTGTCTTTCTTTTTGGATTTGTGTATGTAATTTGCGAATGGCTATATGAACATATCCACTGGGATGCGTCTCAAGAGTCGAAGATATATTATCTACAGACTCCTTACTCAAGCCATCCCTAATGAATTTAATTTTGTCTTCGCTATTATCAGACACCATTCCTAAAGAACGACAACGAGTATTGCAATTCCAACGTGCATATTTGTAACAAACACCCATTTGTTTAGCTCTACGTTTCTTTGCATAGGTGCTTCTTCCAAATTCAGGCAAATAAGAATTACAGGAATCAGAATACTCACCTGTTAATCGGACCCGTGCTTCGATTACCCAACGAATGTCATTAGGAATATCATGGATCATCAGTAGTCTCATCTGTTCCAAGCGAGCTTTGTAGAATTCATAATTGAGTTTTGAAGGAGAGAAGGAAATTGCTTGTGAATATTTGAGAGAATTTCTTCCATCCTGAAATGTCTTAATCTGCAAAAACTAAACACATAAAATTAAATCACACCAAATCATAATATATACACAAATTGCATGGGTTGCCTCCCTGCTAGCGCTAAGTTTAACGTCGTCAGCTAGAGGTGACTTCTCGAACGTTAGGATGGATCTGAAAGTGTGACACTTTCTTTTTGTCGCTCAAATGATTCTCCCCAGTAGTGCTTGACACGCTGACTGTTAACCTTGAATGTGTTGTTGGTGTTGGGATCCAGTAACTCAACAACTCCATATGGTAAAACCTGAGTGATCACAAATGGACCTGACCACCTTGATTTCAACTTTCCATGGAAAAGTTTCAACCTTGAATTGTATAACAACACATGTTTCCTTGGTTCCAACTGTCTGTGCACTATTTTTCGGTCATGCCATTTCTTGGTCTTTTCTTTGTACAATCTGGCATTCTCATAAGCCTGTAGGCGAAATTCCTCCAATTCGTTGAGTTGGTGAAGTCTTTTCTCTCCTGCAGCTTGTGGATCAAGATTCAACTTCTTCAGTGCCCAGTACGCATTGTGTTCAAGCTCAACTGGCAGATGGCATGCTTTCCCAAACACCATACGATATGGGGACATACCAATGGGTGTCTTATAAGCTGTTCGATAGGACCATAATGTGTCATCCAATTTTATTGAACATTCTCTCCTTGTTGATCCAACGGTTCTCTCTAAGATTATTTTGATTTCTCTGTTTGAAACTTCAACCTGTCCATTTGACTGTGGATGATAAGCAGTGGCAACCTTGTGAGTAACTCCATATTTGGATAGGAGTGCATCAAAGTATCTGTTGTAGAAATGTGAGCCACCATCACTGATAATTGCCCGAGGTGTTCCGAACCGAGTGAAAATTTTCCTTTTCAGGAATTTGATCACCACTTTTGAATCATTGGATGGCAGTGCAATTGCTTCGACCCATTTGGAGACGTAGTCTACAGCAACCAGGATGTACAATTTTCCGAATGATGGAACAAAGGGTCCAATGAAATCTATACCCCACACATCGAATATCTCCACTTCCAGAATGTTTTACAACGGTCCTTCATTTCTCCTCGAAATATTTCCCGTTCTTTGGCACCTGTCACATTGAAGAGCAAAAAGATAAGCATCTTTAAAAAAAGTGGGCCAGAACAAACCTGTTTGTAGGACTTTGGCTGCAGTTTTGTTTCCGTTGAAGTGTCTTCCATATGGTGATGAATGACAGTGTTGCAAAACACTATTGACTTCCTCATGTGGAACACCCCGTCTTAATAGTTAATCAGCACAGCATTTGAACAGGTACGGCTCATCCCAGACATAATGCTTGACTTCTTTGAAGAACTTCTTTTGTTGCTGAGTTGTCAATTCCAATGGCCATTTCCCTGATACAATGAAATTGACATAGTCAGCATACCAAGGGGCATCTTTCTGTTTCATGGCAAATAGTTGTTCATCTGGAAAAGTTTCTTTGATTATCAGTTCTTTGCCAGCTGTTTCTCCATTCTCGAGTCTCGATAAATGATCTGCCACCTGGTTTTCTGTCCCTTACCTGTTTCTGATCTCCACATCAAATTCTTGCAGAAGAAGTATCCAAAGGATCAATCTGGGTTTGGCATCTTTCTTCGTGATCAAGTATTTGATTGCTGAATAATCTGTGTAGACCACCACTTTGGGACCCAGGAGATATGAGCGGAATTTTTCAAAAGCGTACACAACTGCGAGCAACTCTTTTTCAGTGGTTGTGTAGTTGAGTTGAGTTTCATTCAAAGTTCTGCTGGAGTAGTAAATGGTGTGGAAAATCTTTGCTTTGCCACTCATCAAGCGCCTAAGAGATTCTGAAATAAGGGATTGGCGACTAGCAGACAAGAGGATCCAACGGGCTAGAGAGCATCGACCGATCAACCAGGATTATGAGCGTAGACCCTCAACCTACACGGTTTATAATCGTTCTTTACCAAGCAGGTCGAGGCTCCCAAAATACAACTTTACCATGTCGCCCAGTGACTTAGTTTCAGTCCTCAAGAAAATGGGAAACGTGGTAAGATGGCCAGCACGCCCTAGGGACATCATCTAAGAAAGACACGAGTAAGTGGTACGAGTTCCACCGAGGCTATAGGCATATGACAGTCGACTACATCGCTCTGAGACTGGAAGTGTAGAAAAACATAACAAATGGTACCTTAAGGACTTGTTTACCAAGAAAGGCAAGATTACCTTGACTCGAAGAGACGACATAGGTGAACGAGATGATGCCCCCCATTTTCCGCCTTTAATCGACAACATAGTCAACCATATTTTCGGCTGTTTAAAAATAAGTGGCATATCTTATTCGGCTGTCAAGTGACACGCGAGAGAAGCCATGATCGAAACATCCCAGCCTATGAGATTGCTTGATGACCGGCGTAGTCACACGTGTATAACGCAAGCGCACGTATCGTTCAAGTAGTATAAAAATATCGATCCCACGAGGACTTAATTCCTACTTTTGTTATTAATTATTGATACTATTTATTTACAAGTATCTAATTAAGGGAGAAGAGAATGATTGCTTTTGGTTTGTTGAATGTGGATTTGCTTAAATAAAATAAACAAAATAAAATACTAAGAAAAATAAATAAAAGACACAAAGATCTAGGGTTGTGATTCCACACAATATTATCCTAAAGATGAATTGATTCTCTTATATATGGTAATAAGTCAGTTTGCTAACCTGGAACATGAAGATATGCAAAAGCCTCTGTCTATGGTCAGACGCAAATACCCAAATAACCCAATTAATCATATGTCTATGTTAACCAAGTTACCTGAATTCATTAAGTTCAAGTTCCAAAAGTGGCTACCCTCGCCCGACAGGTATATGTCTATCCTGTAAGGAAATCTATTAAAGGGTTATCTATCCTCAAGAAGCAAGGGATCGTGGCTATTGAATCTAAATCTGAAACCTAAAATTCATTTGTCAAGTTCATTTTAAGTTTACCAAATCAATCTTATTAATGGACAATTAACAAGAAGCATTAAGCTTAAGACTCAATAAACAAACTAAAGAATTATCCATAAAAAGAAAATCAATTATTAAGTGTGTGGATATTGTGTTTCATCACTTCCCTAGAATAAAAATAAAATGCTGGGGGTTGGGGGATCCACTTTTACTATTTCTAATTTAGAAATCTCCCTTACTATAATGTAGAATTTATCAGTGATATTACCAACCAGCCATATAGGCGGTATCCTCATTAAGTCAGATTTTAATTAAGTCCGACCGACCATAAAGATGGTATCATTATTTGACCATACACCAGCCATATAAGCGGTAATCATCTGTCACATAAAGACCAGCCTTATAGGCGGTGTTACATTATGTCAAATAAACCACCCATTAAGGCGGTATAACCTTTTATGTTAAATTATAATTTCTATATTATAATTAATGAAGATTAATCTAAACTAAAATAATAAAAGCTTCACCATTCCCCAAGCGAAAAATTAATTACAAAACATAAAAGTAAATAAAAGAAAATAAACTACTACTATTACTGAAAATAAAAATGCATAAATTAAATACAGAAAATAAATACAAACAAGATGCAATCCTTAAATTCCTTACAAAAACCTAAGAAAATCATGAGAATTACAAATGAAATGGCTTGGTATTTATAGGAAAATCTAAAGGCTTCCACCAATTTCTCCACCAATTGCTCCACCAAACACTCCACAAAATCCTCCACCAAACACTCCACCAAAAATGCCACAAGACACTCCACCAAACATGCAAGCATGTTTTGTGGAAGTTTGATAATTGTAAATTGTCATTTTCCATTTTTTTTTTTTTTTGATAATGACTTTAGTAATTACACAAAACACATTGGAGTATTCATTAATTTCGGTCTTGAAAACTTAGGAATTCAAATTATTTAAAATTCAAAAGTTGTAGATTGTTGAGTCTTCTTTAATCTTCAACTTGAATAAGCTCAATCAGATATCAGATGAATAGTTATGGCTAAAATACCAAACTTGCGCAAAATTGGAATTTAGGACTGCACTTCTTGACGCGTACAGTAAATTTTCATTTTTAACTTTTTTTCCTCCGGATTGCATCGTTTTAGCCCCGAGTTGATTCCATTAAGTCCCAATATTATTTTTATCTACAAAATAAACAAAAACACATCAAAATGTTCATAAAACTCGAGAAACTATACAAAATATTAGGTTAAATAAGTGGGAAATAGTGATATAATTACCACTCATCACACCCCCAAACCTAACATTTTGCTAGTCCTCGAGCAAAACAATATAATAAATAATTAAAATTAAACTAAGCCACTTTCTTAGGGATCACGATTGCATTTAGCGTATGCAACAAGCCTTTAAACCCATAGGTATCCCTAGTGGACGAGTTGTAGTCTCGTGAGGGCTTACAGCAACGATACACCACAAACGTTTGATAAAAGTAAAAACATAGTAAAACTAATGCATACAAAAGCAAAACGACAAGAGAATAAAGAAGTTAGTGACTAAACAGGTGAAACTTCTACTCCAAGTTAGTAGTTGTTTTCTTTCTTTCTAAATTACCGAATAAGTAAATTCTCCGATTATTTTTACGATTCTCCATATACACAGCCAACAAAATATTAATAAACTCATTTTGCCCACAATAGTCACAAGTGTAGTTGAAAAGAGAGTAATATTTTTGTCCTAAAATTATATCAGAATTCACACCTTTTTTTAAGCAATGGAATAAGTTTTCTGATTTTTCTCTTTGATTTTTGAATTTTTTTTATTTATATATAATATCTTCCATCTATGTAGCGAGCTTTGGGCTAGTGACTCCCAAACCAGTTGGCTTTAGGGCACTAGGGTTAAGACACCCCTACGGACTTAATTACTCAGACTTCAGATATATATATATATATACATTTTTTTTTAAATAAAGAAAACAACATCTTCCTTCCATGTAGCGAGGTTTGGATCAATGACTCCCAAACTAGTTGGCTTTAGGGCACTAGGTGTTAAGACATCCCTACGGACTTAATTACTCGGATTTCATATATTTCTTTTTATTTTTATAACATCTTTGATCCATGTAGCGAGCTTTGGGTCAGTAACTCCCAAACCAGTTGGCTTTAGGGCACTAGGTGTTAAAACACCCCTACAAACTTAATGACTCGGATCTCATATATATATATATTTTTTACCCCATTGCTTTTGATATGCTTACTCCAATTAAACTAGGGCACTGAATATTACAAACTTTTCAATTTACAACTCATGTTCATATGTTACCATGCATGTTGATAATACATGTCAACTGAGCATATGAAGATCCATTTTAGTCAGTATTATGGAGAATTCACAAATTAAATAATTCAAAAGGAAATAAACAAAAATTAACTTGTTCCGAAATAGGTTGAGATACGTCTCAGTAGTGGAAATTCCTTACACAACTATTCTCACCAATTTCACCTAATTAATCAAGTTAAAACAAAAACACAAATATTTTTTTAATTTTTGTAAAATTTTTCAATTTTTTTTGAATTTTTCGAAAAATTTCAGACTAAAAATAAAACAATAAAAACAAGATACAAATTAACTATTCTCATCCCCCAAACCTAAATGAGACATTATCCCCAATGTCTTAAACAGTAGAAGAAGAGTTTAGAAAACCGTACCTGGTTAGCCGAAATTCTTCATCTAAATGAAAAGTTAAAGGTTAAGATCCAGATTAATCTGATGCCTCTTACCACGATCATTATCGGACCAGTTTATCTTGGAAAGAATAGGGTCAATTTGTGGTTTAAAGGCTAAGATCTGATCAAATAAATCTGGGGCAGTTCTGGCAGTGAATATGAGTTCTTTTACAGGCTTTGACACGAATCCATTTCTCCGGGCATCATCAAGAAACACACAAAGAAAATACTAAGAAACATCAACATTGTATAGTCCAAGCGATTTCTGGTGTATGTTCAAGTTTGCCAAAGATAGTGCAGTAAAAATTCCCTCCATTGTACCTAAGCCACCTGGTAAAGCAATAAAAGCATCAGCACGATTAATCATTTCTACCAATCGTTCAGACATACCTGGCACAAAAAGTTCCTCTCTGTTTGATGGTCCTATAAGATTCGCCTCCGCCAAAAGTTTTGGAATGATTCCCAAAACATGACCGCCTCCTTCCTGTACAGCCTTTGAAACGATTCCCATAAGTCCAAGATTGCCACCACCAAATACTAAGTGCATATTCATTGCGGCTAAGACTCGACCTAATTCCTGTGCTACTGCTGTGTATTGTGGTTTAGTACCAACACTAGTACCGCAAAACACAAAGATGTTTTCAACTCATCTTCTTGAAGTAGCTTCCATTTTTTATGTATTTCTTTCTCAAAATTGGATGCCTTCAAAAGTGCAATGATGAGTTGAATTTATAGTACTTGAAAATGGTGAGTAATAATAGCATTAGTATCTTCCAAATGACGATATTATCTAAACAACAAAAGAAATCGTGAAAGGTCAAAAAGTATGGATCATATCTACGAAAATAAAGAAAATTACAATAGAAAAGCAAATCAAAGCAATTATTAAGGCAACGGAATTGTGTACGCAATACGCCACTCGCTTAGTATAAATTCATTAGGATGCGTCTCAGGAATTCATTCCTTACTCAGTCATCTGTAATGAATTAGCTCTCATCGTTGTGATTGCTAAACACCATTCCTTCTGTCTTGCTTTGCCTCAAATGCTCTGTTTGTGCCTTTCCCTGAAAAACTAACACACAAAATTAAAAACTCTACAACATGTATACACAAAATATGAAAACAAAAATTATAATAAATTGCATGGGTTGCCTCCCTGCTAGCGCTAATTTTTTGTCTTCAACTAGACGTGACTGAAATCCATCTGTCAAGGAGGTTTCAGCATCGATTTGGATGTCCGATTTAAGACAATCCCATGAGCGTTGTTTTTGAATTGTCTCTAGCAACTGTAAAGTGACAAAAAGAATTTTGTCTCATTCAATGTTTGTGCCACCTTCTTAAACTTTGCCGCTCCAGTGATTCCTGAAAAGAAAGAAAGAAAATCAGGAAGTCTCGAATGGTGCTTGATTTTGAATGGAAGTTCCATTCTGTCAAGCTTCTGGGCGATATCTTTGATTTGTACTCCCCAAAACAGTGATGTTTCGCCTGAATGCATTGGATCCTCAATAAGGTCTGACATTTGCTCTTCCATTTGTTTTGCATCTTGCTCCACCATTTTTTAACAGATGTATTTTAGGATTTTCGCATTCAATTCCTCATCTGTCATCTGTGAAATGCATGCTACATAAGTGTCAACCTGAGGATGTAATTGTTAGTGTTCCTAGAACATGCCACAGGATCTCTAAGCGTGATTAGTGTGTGAATAAATCAAGAAGTTTATGGAATAAACTTACATTGATCGGCTTTGACTTTCAAAATTTACATGGATGTTGAAGCTTACAAGCTCATGGGTGAGCATCCCTATCACTTTCATTTGACTCCCATATGTCCTAGTAAGAACAAAATGGAACAAATTTTATGCCCAAAAGAGAGGGAAGCAATCGGTTAATCTTCAAAAGAAAATCCCAATTGCCTTTTCGGCCAAAATGAATCAGAGAGAGCTGTTATCTTTTTCTTTCATTCGGCCAAAATGAAAAACACAGGTCAATGGCCTTGTATTTTGCCAATTCGGCAGAGGCCAATTGCCTTTATCAAATAATGCAATTGCTTCTCGCCTAAAACCAAGAAAAGAAGCCAGTAAGTGAAATCAAAATGGTCAAAAGGAGATTAATGGCCCTCACGGCCAAAGAGAGAGAGAGTAATAAATGATTTTCCAAAATTCATTTAATTTAATTGATTTTAACTTGGTAGGTATGATGTGTATCAAATCCAATTTAATTTATTTCCAACCATTTATATCAATTATTGACAATTGATGTAAGTCATGGGTCTCACCCATTTAATTCAAAATTTGGTTGGCTTACACAACACAATTTGGGCCCGGTTCGTTTAATTCGACTAAACGAATTTTCCGACGCGACGTAATTAAATCTAATTTAATTAAATAATTATGTCTCGCAAAATTATTATTAAAGTCGCTTACGAATTAATTCCAAATTAATTCGTTCGCTAGAATTAAAATTCAATTTAATTCCGCGTTGAAATCTGATTTCATTTAATATATCTAATATATTATTTTATCCCAATTAAATAAATTAAATAGTAAAATCTAATTTAACTATTAAATTTACTTTACCGATTATTTCCAAATTAATCGCGTTCTCTCTTCTCGACGAATTTAATCCCAGATAAATTATCGACGCAATTAATCCCAGATTAATTCTTTCTCTGATAATTAATCCCAGATTAATTTTTGCCGCAACTAATCCCAGATTAATTTTCTCTTACTTAATTAATCCCAGATTAATATTGTTCGAGTCAAATATCATTGGTGCATCTTTGGGATGCGACCCAAGAGATCCCTGGATATGTTGGCAGTAAATACGGTTATCGGACTATCCGAATACGTGCGTACCCAGTACCACTTCTTTACCGATTTACAAGACATGGTTGGCTTCAAGCAAATCACCGTGCCTACCCAATTCTCCAGAAATATTCTACTACGGAATACAAGATCTTAGTCAGGCGTAGTATACGTAGTATTATGTATAACGATCCAGTATCGGATGTCACATGCTCAGACTGGGACTGGAATTGTGTCTGCCCCGTACGAAGCATATATCGGATCACTAGCAACTAGTCTCTTTATGATCGGAAAGTCATGACCTAGTCATACTTCCTGATGGCTATAGCACTTAGAGTACCAGTTCTGTATTCCTGCGTGATCTTCATCTCCATATGACTGAAGTGATACTTCTGTCTTGACATCACACCCAATGCACTACGATTCTCAGTATACCCAGAAGAGGCGTACACACAACATGTTAAAGCCCCGAACGACCAAAACCAAAGTTTACTGATTGTCGCAAGTATTAGCGATGCAAGTCTCATGTTAAGATCAAATACACCTACCCTGATTCGGACTCCTATATACACATAGTCATACTACTAATGGGATTCTGAGGGGTCTATCCAGAGCGAAGCTGTTTCCGTACCATCGGTAAACAGAACCTCATATTACATTTTCATGAGTATCGAATACCTAAATATATGAGAACAATGACGTTACGCTTCCATAACACGCACAAGTGTAATACTAGCTTATTCCGCATTATCGATGTCCAGTCTCGATAATACTACGACTATGGATATTTAACGATTAAACCTTGGTGGATTAATATTGTCTCATATCTTATTAATCCGGAACTAATCATAAAGACTTTTATCATTTATATATCTAGGTAATCCAATTACAAATGATAAAAGAGCAATTTCCTTTGTCACATAGTTAATTTGTACAACAACACCATGTTCTGTACAAATAGTGATGCATGGGTCATAATTGTCCAACAATCTCCCACTTGGCCTATAGCTAATCACCCAAGTGTCTAACACTTGAACTATGTACGGGTTACTCAACTTCTGCTGAGAAACAGCTTTCGTCAGCGGATTTGCAAGGTTATCATCTGATGTGATTTATTCGATCATCACATCGCCACGATGTAAGATCGAACGAATCAGATGAATTAGTCAAAGTGCATACTTGGTGTTGGATTCTCTAAGGTCCAAGGATCAATTATCAAGCATGAAACAAGTGAATACAACAATGAGAATGGAAGAATCATACTCACAATGAACGGATTTGATGCTACGAAGAAAAATCTTTCTCTTCCATAGTCTAGAAGCTCACGGCAGTCCAATGTATTTCTCTTCCATTTTCAGCCTTGGTCCTCCAAGAAATCTTCAAGCTCCAAGCTTAAAAAATGGATTCCAAGCTCATGAAATCACTGCCCTATCACCTTGGTATGTCTCCTAGAGTGTGCTAGCACCTTGATGATTTGCCACAAATCATCCAAAGCTTCTCCTTAGCTCTCGGTTTTGCAGAAAACAGAAGGAAGAAGAAGGTCCAAGACCGTGTGAGAGAGAAGAGCATTTTTGGCTCCAAAACCGTGAACTAGAGAGAGAAAATGAAAAATGTGTAATGTATATTTAATTTCCAAAAATCAATTAACATATACCACTTTTTCAATTTTCAAAAGTCAAGCAATAAATGCCCTCAACCACCAACATCAATCATTCAAGTGACAATATGTCACATCACTCAAAGTGACATGTGATTTGACGCTTGATGCGACTAATGATTTGACGCTTGATTTGACTTGTGTGCCGCACTCACATTCGAAATGCGAATGCGCTCGTAAACAATCCCGGGCTCGGGTTCACTAATTCCAAATTCACGAATTTTCCGTTGCGACGTAATTAAATGATTTTGCCTAGCGAAATCACTATTCATGTCGCTAACGAATTGATTCTAAATTAACTCGTTCGCCCAAATTAAAATCTAATTTTAATTCCGCGTCGAAATCCAATTTCGTTTAATATATCGAATATATTAATTTATCGATTAATTCCAAATTAATCATTATCTCTCTTTAATTGATATTTTATCCCAAATAAAATATCTCTGCAATTAATCCCAGATTAATTTTCTCTCTCATCAAATTAATCCCAGATTAATAAAGTGCGAGTCATACGTGATCGGTGAATCTTCGAGAAGTGACCCATGAGATCCCCGGATATGTTGGCAGTAAATACGGTTGTCGGACTATCCGAACACGTACGTACCAAGTACGACGTTTTACCGATTTACAAGACAAGGTTGGCTTCTAACAAAGCGCCATGCCTACCAAATTCTCCATAAATATGCTTACAAGAATAAGCGATCTATATTAGGCGTAGTATACGTAGTATTGTGTATGTCGATCCAGTATCGGATGATCACGTGCTAGGCCTGGGGCTGGAATTGTGTCTGCCCCGTACAAGCACATGTCGGATGTCTGGTAACTAGTCTCTATAATCGGATATACATGACCTTGTCATAATATCCAGATAGCTGCAGTATTTAAGAGAACCAGTACCGTATCCTACTTGACCATCATCTCCACTATGACTGGAGTGATACTTCCGTCTTGACATCACACCCAACACACTACGATTCTCGATATACCCAGAAGAGGCGTACACAGAAACCGGTTAAAGCCTTGGACGACCAAAACCAAAGTATATTGATTGTCGCAAGTATTAGCGGTGCAAGTCTCAGGTTAAGACCAAATACACCTACCCTGATTTCGGACTTCCATAGACACATAGTCATACTACCAATGGAATTCCGATGAGGTCTATCCAGAGCAAAGCTGTTTCCCGTACCATCGGTAAAACACAACCTCCTATTACACTTGCATGAGTATTCTATACCCAAATATATGAGAACTATGCCGTTTGCCCTCACAACGCGCACAAGTGTAATACTAGTCTTTTACGAATTTATCGATGTCCAATCTCGACAATACTCTGACTAGGGATATTTAATGATTTATCCTTCGTGGACTGATACTGTCTCATATCATTCTCAATCCAGGAACAAATCATAAGAACCTTCTATCATTTATATATCTTGGTGATCTAATCACAAATGATAAGAGAGCAATCTCCTTTGTCACATTGTTAATTTGTACAACAACACCATGATCTGTACAAATAGTGACGCTATGGGTCATAATTGTCCAACAATCTCCTACTTGGCCTATAGCCAGTCACTCGAGTGTCTTAGACCCGAACTATGTACGGTTGGCTCAAATTGCTGAGAAAAGGGCTTTCTTCAGCGGATTTGCATAATTATCATCTGATGCGATTTATTCGATCATCACATCGCTACGATGTATGATCCGAACGAATCAGATGAATATCGTAGTATATATCTGGATCGTTGATGAGACCATTAATTCTTTAGCCTGTACTGTAGCCTAGCTCAGCTGCTAACAGAACTATATCTAATCTAATTAGATTTATTTATCGACCCAAATGGCTTCTATTGCTGCCTCAGCTGCAGCAATAACCCGCATTTGTTGTTTATTCGGTAACAGTATCTTGCTTGGAAGATTTCCAGCTTACTGTTCCGTTATTCAAACTGTAAAGTACCGTTTGCGACTTATAGTCATTTTATCGGTTAGGAAACTTGCTACAGTGATCCCAGTCACTTCAAGTTCTCCTTCTCCATAGGATAAGACAACATCCTTAGTTCTCTAAGATACTAAGTATGTTCTTAATATCAATCCAGTGACTATCACTCGGATTGGCTTGTTTGTGACTTAATATGCTCAAAGCTTATGAGAAACCAGGTCATGTACATTTTTCAATGTACGAGTTCTCGGAGAGTTTTCTCGAAAGCCAAGCTTTCACCGATTGTAATTATGGGAATATCATTTCCAAGAAATGACATTTTATCATTATTTATAGGACATTATTGTTAGTGCGCTCCCATTAACCTCCTTATATACACAAGAATATTTTACGTTTTGAATTAAATCATAAACCATTATGATTACATCAAAACGATAATTCCAAGAACTCAATGCTTGCTTCAATCCAAACATGGATCGAATAACCTGCAAACCTTGTTTGCTAGTTTTGATACAACAAAACCGACAGGATGTTGTAAACATCCTCAGAAAGGTTTCCTTTTCAGGAAAACGATTTTTCCATTCTGCTAACATATTTCATAAATGAAACATGTAGCATCAGCAAGCATTATCCAAATGGATTTACAGTGGCAACAGGTAAAAGGTTGAATCGTAATCAACATAATGTTGATAACGATACCTTTCCGCAATAAGCCTAGCTCAATACGTTGGTATGTTGCCATCCATGTATGTCTTCCTAGAAGACTTATAAAGTACCAATAGGCACAATGCCTTGCGGTACATCAACTAGTATCCAAACTTGTTGATTTAAATGGAATCCATTTCGGATATCATGGCACTTTTCCATAATTAGGGAGTCGATACCTTGTATCACTTCCTCATACGTAGTCAGTTGGTATGCCACAATAAGATTGACATCTTTATGAGGTGAGATCACAAACCCATACCCCAGGTTATTTTCTTACTCTCTTCGACATACGCGGTTCTTGTGTATTCGAAGATTAATGGTATAGTTTCATCCTTGATGAACTATTAGTGTTCCATTAGGAATCGGTGCCTTGAATAGTATTACTCAGATTTTCATCGAGTTTTACTATCCTCCCACTTACCACTGCATATCGGTATTCCTCTTAGGAAAACCGCATGGTGAGCAACAATTAAATTGTTCTCTTGTGAGTTGTATAAGTACTATACTTTGGTATCCCTAGGATAACCTATAATTGGCACTTATCCAATTTGGGTTTTAGTTTAGTATCATCCAAACATATGTCTAGCATACCCAAATATTCAGGAATGAGAAACCCAGTTTCTTTCCCGTTCATATCTAATATGTAATCTGTCTAACAGATTTTAATGGAACCTTATTCAAAATAAGTTATGCACTATTTATTCTTATCCGTTGAAGGAAATGGTAGCTCAGAGCGACTCATGATTAACCTTATCATGTCCAACAAGATTCGGTTACTCTAGTTCGGACACATCGTCAAAATGACGTGTTCCGAGAGGAGTCCTCATTGAAAGAATATTATACTCTTTCAAGTATATTAGAAACTTATTGCTTAAGTATTTTCCATTACGGTCTTACAGTGATGGTATAATACTATAGCCGATCTGTTTGTCTATTTTCGTGTCGAAACTTAAAAGTTTCTGATTTGTGTTTCAAAAGAGACACATAACTATAACGCGATGCCACATCCGTATAGGTCATGAAATATTCATATTCATCTCTAGCCTAGCTAGACATGGGCCCACTTGCTTCACTATGAATTACGGCTAACAGATCGGTGACACTAATCCTTTCACTAAGTAAAGGTGTTATATGCACATTGCCCAATAAACTAGATTCGTAGACTTTATTTGAATCGGATCAAATTTGTCCTAGTATCCACTCTTCAAAAGTGTGGATATACGATTCTTGTTTTAGTTATGTCCCAGACAACAATGCCACAAATCAGTTTGAGCTATTTGTTTGTCATGTTATATGTTTGAGATATATTTATATTCAAAATATAAATGTTGTTATTCACATCTAATGTGTTTATCTCAATATCATATTTATATAATAAAACACTTTAGTGTTATAGGATATAAAGGTTCACCCGCAGCGGGTTAAACACTGATACAGAGATAATGTTTCTAATCAAACTAGTTACATTATAACAGTTTCCAAATTTAGGTACACACCCGAAGGTAGTTCCTAAACTTAGGTATCTACGGTTGAAACAGCGACTTTCGTCCTGTTTCCAATTCGCAGATTAATCTCAACTGAAGTCAGTATCTTGCTCATAGCAGATTTTGAACATCAATATATATTTATGTACCACACTAAGTATTTAAAATCCAATTTCAATACTAGTAGTGAACATAATCTTGACAAACATATTTGAAGTCAGAGCCTTGCTCGTCTTCAATCCTTTATGTCTGCTTTGTCCAAACAGCAGTCACGCTTCTGCGATCCCGTTTGCCACAATTTAAGCAGACATTTTGGGATATGTCTTTTATCTTCCTAGAAGATTATAATGATTTTGCATTTGCCCTTTTCCACACTCCAGAAAACTTTGGCCAAGCCTTGGCCTTCTAGAATATCGAAGTAAGGTGGGCCTAGCGCTACTTGCCATATTGCAAACTTTGACTTTGTCTCCTTGAGAATAGTCATTAACTCTCCAAGAGTTAAGTATTGCAATTTAGTATTTCTAAGATCTAATTATAGATCTATGAAAATCCTTCAATTTCATTATCATACTTTAAGGATCTAATCCTTAGTTCTGATTCAGAAATTAAGGAGTCTACTGACAAGTTTAATGGATTAAGCACTAAAGTTATCATCACATGAATCTTCCAAAGATTATGCTCTACTATTTGCTTAACTTCGGGCTTAGGTCTAATATGTTATTTTATCAAATAAAGTAACTTATTAGTTTCCAGGACCATCCTGAAATTTTATTCCCAATTTTAAAAATTAAACCATTTAAATACATTTTCCCTAGGATTATGTTTTAAATGTCAACCTTTCAATTTTATCTTGATTTTAATAGTCCAACTATTTAATCAACGATTTCAGGTACTTTTAAATATAATGATTATTATAGTCCAACTATATTAATCAACTATAATTTAATTAAATCAAATATATTGATTACTATAATCTAATTATATAACCAACTATAAATGAATTATTTGAATACAGTCCAACAGTTTTAATTGAAACAACAATTTAAATATTAGTCCAACTAACATTTAATTTATTTGACGAATGATATTTGATTGAGCGCGTATGGCAAGTAATTAATTCAATTCTTGCCTCCCACTATTTTTCGGCTAGCCTCTAACCCTATGTCGAGTACTCGGGAAACCGTGTTTCCTAGTGGGTTAGGATCCCGTTAAATATCACACAATCTTGACTTTGGCCAACAAATTGTATGATAATTAACTAGGTAGATCTCTAAGATCGATTGGATCCAATCCAATTCCTAGATCCAGTAGGGGGTCTCCAAGTCCGAAACATATATCTTATATATGCCAATACATCCAATGTATTGCCTAACCTTTTTCCTCTGAATCAACTAAGCCTTGGCTTTGGCACAACAAACTTAGTGATCCCAGTTAAGCGCGACCCATTGACCATGGAAAGCTTCGTAATCAATGTCGATGGACAAGAAGTGGTCTTGACTTTTGCCAACAAACCACAACTTGGACAAGACACCAATATGGAACAAAGCTCTCGTGATTCAAACACATCTTCGACGGACAAAGGCCTTGACTTTGGCCAACAAGCCAATGCCAGTCTTAGATCTTGAGTAAGAATCACCCAATGGAAGGAAAAACGCTTAATATTTTGCGAGGGTTTTTCGAGTGCAAATTGGCAGCCAAATTATTATCTTTGTTAAGGTCTCATCATCATACACCCTTAAACATGCATTCTAAACACATAATAAAGCGCGTATAAATAAATAATAATGATATGCGGATGGATACTTTACACATTGATCCTAGATCAAATCTCTCTCTTTTCTCTCTCCCGCTAGCACAAGTATTTGCTTCTACCCGTTTCACTACACTTCTAAAGAAACCTTATTTACATTGAGGGGAATAGGTGAGAAGAGAATACAAAGAAAATTGAGGTGATAAGGCTGGACACGCAGGTCCAATTTAATAAATCAAATTTATTACAATAATTTCTAAAATTGTCCCACCCATCTAATATCCATCCGATATACATTATTCATGCATCACAACCATGTATTCACACAAGCATGTTATCAATCAATCTAATCAAATTAATTAATCTGATAATTAGTGACCATCCAATGTTCAAACAACGATTTGATTTTGCTCGAATCAAACTCGTTTTGCGAATAAGTACTCAAAGTACGAATTCTTGAATTAAATTAAACCACAAAATTAAATCAAATTCAATTTGTATTTAATACTAATTCACTATTTAATTCCAAATTAAATACTACACTTTATTTAACGAACCTTTACGACTTAAATTCCAAATTTAATCGTTACGGGTCTCAAAGCCCGATTAACATCCAATATTAATTTAATTAAAGTCCAATGGGCTTTTAATTAATTTCTTTAAGGCGTGAACTTTTGGTCAACTCGGGTCAAACCCAATAACCAAAGTCCAATCCGGGAGTTACCCCATAAGCCCAGAAATCAATTTAGGCCCATTAGGCCCAATTAAATTTATTAAGGTCCATTAGTCGCATTTGGGCTTTATGGATGTGGTTTTGGGCCTTAAACATGCTATATTAGTCTCGGCCAAAGGGGAATTATATGCCCAAATCAAATTCAATCCAATTAAATTCAATTCAACATTAAATCAATATCCCCAGATGATTTCCAACACATCCAATGATCAAAATCAAAAAATCCAAGACAATTTAGGGCATCCATATTTTCGGCCAAGCCTAAAAAATTGGGGAAATTTGTTCCAAACACAATTTCTACAAATTGATCTAATCAATCCTCAATTAAACATCAATTAAGCATATTAAATCATCCAATTTCATTATTCATGCTCAAAATCAATTTTACCCAAATTTTAACCCTAAATCTTTTTCATGCTCAATATTGGCTCAAGATACCATTGTTGGATTCTCTAAGGTCCAAGAATCAATTATCAAGCATGAAACAAGTGAATACAACAAAGGAGAATGGCGGAATCATACTCACAATGAACGGATTGGATGCTACGAAGAAAAGTCTTTCTCTTCCATGGTGTAGAAGCTCACGGCAGTCCACTGTATTTCTCTTACATTTTCGGCCTTGGTCCTCCAAGAAATCTTCAAGCTCCAAGCTTACAAAATGGATTCCAAGCTCACGAAATCACTGCCCTATCACCTTGGTATGTCTCCTAGAGTGTGCTAGCACCTTGATGATTTGCCACAAATCATCCAAACCTTCTCCTTAGCTCTCGGTTTTGCAGAAAACAGAATGAAGAAGAAGGTCCAAGACCGTGTGAGAGAGAGGAGCATTTTTGGCTCCAAAATCGAGAACAAGAGAGAAAATAAAAAATGTGTAATGTATATTTAATTTCCAAAAATCAATTAACATATACCACTTTTTCAATTCTCAAAAGTCAAGCAATAAATGCCCTCAACCACCAACATCAATCATTCAAGTGACAACTTGTCACATCACTCAAAGTGACATGTGATTTGACGCTTGATGCGACTAATGATTTGACGCTTGATTTGACTTGCGTGCCGCACTCGCATTCGAAATGCGAATGCGCTCGTAAATAATCCCGGCCTCGGGTTCACTAATTCCAAATTAACGAATTTTCCGTTGCGACGTAATTAAATGATTTTGCCTAGCAAAATCACTATTCACGTCGTTAACGAATTGATTCTAAATTAACTCGTTCGCCCGAATTAAAATCTAATTTTAATTCCGCGTCGAAATCCAATTTCGTTTAATATATCGAATATATTAATTTATCGATTAATTCCAAATTAATCATTATCTCTCTTTAATTGATATTTTATCCCATATAAAATATCTCTGCAATTAATCCCATATTAATTTTCTCTCTCATCAAATTAATCCCAGATTAATAAAGAGCGAGTCATACGTCATCGGTGAATCTTCGAGAAGCGACCCATGAGATCCCCGGATATGTTGGCAGTAAATACGGTTGTCGGACTATCCGAACACGTATGTACCAAGTACGACGTTTTACCAATTTACAAGACAAGGTTGGCTTCTAGCAAAGCGCCATGCCTACCCAATTCTCCAGAAATATGCTTACAGGAATAAACGATCTATATCAGGCGTAGTATACGTAGTATTGTGTATGTCGATCCAGTATCGGATGATCACGTGCTAGGCCTGGGGCTGGAATTGTGTCTGCCCCGTACGAAGCACATGTCGGATGTCTGGTAACTAGTCTCTAATCGGATATACATAACCTTGTCATAATATCCCGATAGCTGGAGTATTTAAGAGAACCAGTCCCGTATCCTACGTGATCATCATCTCCACTATGACTGGAGTGATACTTCCGTCTTGACATCAGACCCAACACACTACGATTCTCGATATACCCAAAAGAGGCATACACAGAAACCGGTTAAAGCCTTGGACGACCAAAAAAAAGTATATTGATTGTCGCAAGTATTAGCGGTGTAAGTCTCAGGTTAAGACCAAATACACCTACCCTGATTTCGGACTTCCATAGACACATAGTCATACTACCAATGGAATTCTGAGGGGGTCTATCCAGAGCGAAGCTGTTTCCCGTACCATCGGTAAAACACAACCTCCTATTACACTTGCATGAGTATCTTATACCCAAATATATGAAAACTATGCAGTTATGCCTTCACAACGCACACAAGTGTAATACTAGTCTTTTACGTATTTTTCGATATCCAATCTCGACAATACTCTGACTAGGGATATTTAATGATTTATCCTTCGTGGACTGATACTGTCTCATATCATTCTCAATCCAGGAACAAATCATAAGGATCTCCTATCATTTATATATCTTGGTGATCTAATCACAAATGATAAGAGAGCAATCTCCTTTGTCACATATTTAATTTATACAACAACACCATGATCTGTACAAATAGTGACGTTATGGGTCATAATTTTCCAACATTTGGATCATTGATGAGACCGCGGTTCCTTAGCCTGTGCTAGCCTAGCTCAGCTGCTAACAGAACTACTCCTAATCTAATTAGGAATTTTATAGATCCAAAATGCTTCTTTTGCTGCCTCAGCTGCAGTAATATTCCGCTCTTGTTGTTTATTCGGCAATAATATCTTACTTGGACGATTTCCAGTTCACTGTTCTGTTATTCAAACTATATATGTACCCTTATTCTGACTTAAAGTCGTCTTTTTCGGTTTGGAAACTTGCAGCGGTGAGCCCAGTCACCTCAAGTTCTCTTTTCCCCATATTCTCAGAAAACATCCTCTGTTCATCCAAGATACTCAAGGATGTTCTTTACTTCAATCTAGTGACCATCACTTGGATTGGCCTGATTGCGTCTACATATGCTCAAAGCATATGAGACATCAGGTCGCGTATATTTCATAACGTATGAACACTGAGAGAGTGTCAGCAGCTTTCTAGATCTATCCCAGTGGATCTTTATTCCTAGAATAAAGCATGCTTCTCCCAGGTATACCATGGAGAATTTTTCATGAAAGCCAAGTTTTCACCGATTATAGTATGAGAATGTCATTGCTAAGAAGCAATACATCATCAATGTATAGGACAATCATTGTCAGTGCGCTCCCACTAACCTTCTTATATACACAAGAATCATCTTCGTTTTGAATGAAATCATATACCATTATGATCTCATCAAAACTTTGGTTCCAAGAACGCTATGCTTGCTTCAATCCATAAATGGATCGATTTAACTTGCAAACCTTGTTTGCATGTTTTGGCACTACAAAACCGTCAGGATGTTGCATACAAACATCCTTCAAAAGGTTTCCGTTAAGGAAAGCAGTTTTGGCATCCGGCTTTCATATTTCATAAATGAAATATGCAGCATTAGCAAGCATTATCCAAATGGATTTAATCATGGCAACAGGTAAAAGGTTTCGTCGTAATCGACACTATATTGATGATGATACCCTTTCTGTACAAGCCTAGCTGTGTATATTTGTACGTTGCCATCAATGTATGTCTTCCTTGAAGACTCATATAGTACCAATAGGCACGATGCCTTCTAGTACGTCAACCAGTGTCCAAACTTAGTTGGTATACATGGAATCCATTTCGGACTTCATGGTACTTTGCCATAAAAAGAGTCGATACCTTGTATCACTTCCTCATACGTAGTCGGTTCGTCTTCCTCAATAAGATTGACATCTATATGAGGTGAGATCAGAAACCCATACCTCCCAAGTTATGTTTTGACTCTATCCGACTTACGCGGTTCTTGTGTATTCGAAGATTGTGGTACAATTTCATCCCTGATGAACTATTCATGTTCCGTAAAGGAGTCGGTGCCTGGAACAGTATTACTCCGATTTTCATCGAGTTTTCCTTTCCTCCCACTTACCACTGCATATAGGAATTCCTTTTAGGAAAACCGCATGGAGAGCAACAATTACATTGTTCTCTTGTGAGTTGTATTAGTACTATACTTTGGTTGCCAAATCTTCAGGAATGAGAAACTCGGTTTCTTTCCTGTTCATATCTAATATGAAGTCTGTCTAACAGATTTTCATGGAACCTTATTCAAATTAAGTACTGCATTGTTTAATGCGTATCCTCAGAAGGAAATTGGTAGCTCAGAGCGACTCATCATTAACCCTACAATATCCAACAAAGTTTGGTTTCTCCGTTCGGACACACCGCTCAAATTGAGGTGTCTCGGAAGGAGTCCACTGTGAAAGAATACCATACTCTTTCAAGTAATCTTGAACCTCATATGTTTAAGTATTTTACACTATAGTCCGACCGTAATGTTCTTAATACTTTTACCGGTCTATTTTCTTACTTCGTGTCGAAACTCTTTGAATTACTCAAAAGTTTTTTACTTGTGTTTCATAAGATACAAATAATCGTATCGCGATGCCACATCCATAAAGGTTATAAAGTATTCATATCCACCTCTAGCCTAGCTAGACATGGCCCTACTTACGTCACTATGAATGAGGGCTAACATATTGGTGGCACTTGCACTTTTACCAAGTAAAAGGTGTTTTATGCACTTTGCCTAATAAACTAGATTCGTAGACATCATTTGAATTAAAATCAAATCCATCCTAGTATCCACTCTTCGAAAGTGTGGATATACGAGTCTTGTTAATGTGTCCCAGACAATAATGCCACCTTTAAGTCTCAACAGATTTATTCAGTTTGAGCTTTTGTTTGTCATATTATATGTTTGAGATTCATTTATATTCTAAATATAAATATTGTTATTCACATCTAATGTGTTTATCTCAATATCATCTTTATAAACAAAACACTTAGTGTTCTAGAATATAAAGGTATAACCGCAACGGGTTAAACTAGATACGGAGATAATGTTCCTAGCCAAACTAGATACATTATAACAGTCTCCTAATTTAAGTACATGCTCAAAGGGCATTTCCAAAACTTAGGTTTCTATGGTCAAAACAGCGACTCTTGTCCTATTTCTGACTCGCATGTCGATCGCATCTGAAGCCAGTTTCCTGCTGATCAACAGATCCCGCACATCAGTACATATATTTATGTACCACATCTAGTATCAAAAATCCAATTTTAAAACCAGTAGTGACCATGTTTATAACAAACATACTTGAAGCCGGAACCTTGTCCCACATTCACTTCCTTCATGTCTACCTTGTCCATACGACAGTCACGCTTCTAGTGACCCCGTTTGCCACAGTTTAGGCAGACAACTTGGGATATGTCCTTTTAAGAAGCTCTGGCTATGTATAACGGATTGAGCACTAAAGTTATCATCACAATGAGTCTTCCTAAGCTCATGTTCTACTATTCGCTCAACTCCGGGCTCATGCTCGAGAGGTTTCTCTATCAAATAGAATAACTTCTCAGCTCCCAGGACTATCCTGAAGTTCTATTCCCAATCTGAAAATTAGAGCTGCTTAAATACATTTTCACCCAGGATTATGTTCTAAACGCTAATCTTTCAGTCATCTTGATTGTTATAGTTTAACTATCCAATCAACGATTTCGGGTATAATTAAATGTAATGATTACTATAGTCTAACTATATAATCAACTAATATTGATTGGTTACATTCAAATGTATTATTACTATAATCCAATTATATAACCAACCACAGATGAAGTAGTTTGAATACAGTCCAACTGTTTAATTAATACAACAATTGAATATTAGTCCAACTAATATATTTATTAATAATTAATGACGAAAAATGAAATGAGCGCGTATTGGCAAGTATTTTAAACGAAATTGCAAATTTAATACTTGCCTCCCACTATTTTTCGGCGAGCCTCTAACCCTCTGTGGAGTACTCGGGAAACCTAGTTTCCTAGTGGGCTAGGATCCCGTTAAATAACACACAACCTTGACTTTGGCCAACAAGTTGTATGAAAACCTAACTAGGTAGATCTCTAAGATCAATTGGATCCCATCCAATTCCTAAATCCAGTAGGTGGACCTCCAAGTCCGGAACATATATCCAATATACTTCATAACCTTTTTCCTCTGAATCAACTAAGTCTTGGCTTTGGCTCAACAAGCTTAATGAAATCAGTTAAGCGTGACCCATTGATAGTGGGAAAGCTTCGTAATCGAGGTCGATGAACAAGAAGTGACCTTGAATTTGGTCAACAAATCACAACTTGCCCAAGACGTACGATATCGAACAAAGCTTTCGTGATTCAAACACATTCGCGATGGACAAAGGTCTTGACTTTGGCCAACAAACCAATGCCAATCTTGGATCTTGAGAGAGAATCACTCAATGGAAGGAAAAACGCTTAATATAAAATGAGGGTTTTTTTTCGCGATTTGGCAACCATTTTATTATCTTTAATTAGGTCTCATCATACATGACCGGCGTAAACACCACATGTATAACGCAAGCATACATATCGTTCAAGTAGTATAAAATATCGATCCCACGAGGACTTAATTCATATTATTGTTATTAATTATTGATACTAGTTATTTACAAGTATCTAATTAAAGGGAGAATAGAATGATTGCTTTTGGTTGTTGAATGTGGATTTGATAAATAAAATACTTACAGACACAAAAGAAAACACTAAGGAAAATAAATAAAAGACTCAAAGAACTAGGGTCGTGACTCCACACAATATTATCCTAAAGATGAATTGATTCTCTTATAAATGTGCAATAAATCAGTTTACTAACCTGGAACACGAAATTATGCAAAAGCCTCTGTCGATGGTCAGCTGCACATACCCAGTATAATCCAATTAAACCATATGTCTATGTTAACCAAATTACATGGATTCATTAAGATCAAGTTCCAATTGTGGTTACCCCCGCCCGACAGGTATATGTCTATCATGTAAGGAAATCTATTAAAGGGTTATCTATCCTCAAGGAAGATCGTGAGCTATTGAATCTAAGGCTGAAACCTAAAATCTATTTTCCAAGTTCATTTTAAGTTTACCATATCAATCTTATTGGTGATCATACAACAAGAAGCATTAAGCTTAAGACTCAATAAACAAACTAAAGAATTACCCAATATATAATTAAATCAATTATTAAGCTTATGAAATATTGTGTTTCATCACTTCCCTAGAATAAAAATAAAATGATGGGGGTTGGGGGATCCACATTTACTAAATCTAATTTAGAAATCTCCCTTATTATAATTCAGAAATTATCCGTGATATTACCAACCGACCATATAGGTGGTATCCTCATTAAGTCAGATTTTAATTAAGTCCGACCGGCTATAAAGGCGGTATCATTATTTGTCCATAAACCAGCCATATAGGCAGAAATTATATGTCACCTAAAGACCAGCCATATTGGCGGTGTCACATTATGTCAAATAAATAAAACCAGCCATTAAGGCGGTAATCCTTTTAATTTGAATTATAATTTCCATATTATAATTAAGGGAGATTAATCTAAATTAAAATAATAAAAGCTTCACCATTCCCCAACGAAAATCTAACTACAAAACATAAAAAGAAGAAAAGAAAAGAAACTACTATTATTACTGAAAATAAAAATACATAATTGAAATACTGAAAAATAAATACAAATAAGATACAATCCTTAAAATCCTTACAAAATCCTAAGGAAAGCATGAGAATTACAAATGAAATGGCTTGGTATTTATAGGAAAATCTAAAGGCTTCCACCAATTTCTCCACCAATTGCTCCACCAAACATTCCACCAAACACTCCACAAAATACTCCACCAAACACTCCACCAACTACTCCACCAAACATGCAAGCATGTTTTGTGGAAGTTTAACAATTGTAAATTGTCATTTTCTATTTTTTTTATTTTTGATAATGACTTTAGTAATTACACAAAACACATTGGATTATTCATTAATTTCGGTCTTGAAAACTTCGGAATTCGAAAATATTTTTAAAATTTCAAAGTTGTATATCTTTGAGTCTTCTTTAATTTGAAACTTGAATCAGCTCAATCGGATATCGGATGAAAAAGTTATGGCCAAAATACCAAACTTGCGCAAAACTAGAATTTATGACTGCACTTCGTGACACGTACAGTAAATTTTCGTTTTTGACCTTTTTCCTCCGGATTTCATCGTTTTAGCCCCGAGTTGATTCCATTAAGTCCCAATATTATTTTTATCTGCAAAATAAACAAAAACACATCAAAAAGTTCATAAAACTCGAGAAACTATACAAAATATTAGGTTAAATAAGTGGGAAATAGTGATATAATTACCACTCATCAATACACCCTTAAACATGCATTCTAAAAGCATAATAAGGCGCGAAATAAATTAATAATGATATGCGGATGGATATACAACAAATTTTTCCTAGAACAAATCTCTCATTTTCTTCTCTCCCGCTAGCACTATTCATCCTTCTACCCAATTACATAATACTTCTAAAGAAACCTCATTTACATTGAGGGGAATTGGTGAGAAGAGAAATACAATGAGATAATGAGATAATAGGCTGGACACGCAGGTCCAATTTAATAAATTCTAAATTTATTACAACAATTTCTAAAATTGCCCCCACCCTTCTAATATCCATCTGATATACATTATTCATTCATACATCCAAGTATTCACACAAAACATGTTATTCAATCAATCTAATCCAATTAATTAATCTTTGAATTATGACCATCCAATGTTCAAACAACGATTTGATTTGCGCGAGTCCAACTCGTTTAAGAATAAATACTCAAAGTAAGTATTCTTGAATTATATTGAACAACAATTTTAAATCCAATTTAAATTGTATCCAATACTAATTCATATTTAATTCCAAATTAAATAATTACACTTATTAATTCATTCCAACATGCTTCATACTCACGGCAATACATGAAATAAACATCCAATTTTGATTTCAATCTAATTAAATCAACAATTAACATTCAATTTCATGTAAATCAACATATCCAATTGTCTAATTCAAAAAATTAACCATGAGCTCTCCTAGGGTAGTAATCGGCCAAACATGGATTTTGGGGATTTTTGATCTAATCAATTTATCACAAAATCAATGATGCACAAATCTAATTAAACATCATACATACTCCAAGCATAAAATCTCAAATTAAAGTTTACAAACCCTAGAATCAAATCAAGCTTAGATCTCGCTATGATACCATTGTTAGTGTTCCTAGAACATGCCACGGGATCTCTAAACGTGATTAGTGTGTGAATAAATCAAGAAGTTTGTGGAATAAACTTACATTGATCGGCTTTGACTTTCAAAATTTCCATGGATGTTGAAGCTTCCAAGCTCATTGGTGAGTATCCCTATCACCTTCATTTGACTCCCATATGTGCCAGCAAGAACAAAATGAAACAAATTTTATGCCCAAGAGAGAGGAAGCAACCGGTTAATCTTCAAAAGAAAAACCCAATTGCCTTTTCGGCCAAAATGAATCAGAGAGAGCAGTTATCTTTTTCTTTCATTCGGCCAAAATGAAAAACACAGGTCAATGGCTTTGTATTTTGCCAATTCGGCAGAGGCCAATTGCCTTTATCAAATAATGCAATTGCTTCTCGCCTAAAACCAAGAAAAGAAGCCAGTAAGTGAAATCAAAATGGTCAAAAGGAGATTAATGGCCCTCACGGCCAAAGAGAGAGAGACTAATAAATGATTTACAAAAATTCATTTAATTTAATTGATTTTAACTTGGTAGGTATGATATGTATCAAATCCAATTTAATTTATTTCCAACCATTTATATCAATTGTTGACAATTGATGTAAGTCATGGGTCCCACCCATTTAATTCAAAATTTGGTTGGCTTACACAACACAATTTGGACCCGGTTCGTTTAATCCGACTAAACGAATTTTCCGACGTGACGTAATTAAATTAAATTTAATTAAATAATTATGTCTCACAAAATTATTATTAAAGTCGCTTACGAATAATTTCAAATTAAATCGTTCGCTAGAATTAAAATCTAATTTAATTCCGCGTTGAAATCCGATTTCATTTAATATATCTAATATATTATTTTAGCCCAATTAAATAAATTAAATAGTAAAATCTATTTAACTATTAAATTTACTTTACCGATTAATTCATAATTAATCGCGTTCTCTCTTCTCGATGAATTTATTCCCAGATAAATTCTCGAAGCAATTAATCCCAGATTAATTCTTTCTCTGATAATTAATCCCAGATTAATTCTTGCTGTAATTAATCCCAGATTAATTTTCTCTCTCTTAATTAATCACAGATTTATATTGTTCGAGTCAAATATCATTGGTGAATCTTTAGGATGCGACCCAAGGGATCCCTGGATATGTTGGCAGTAAATACGGTTATCGGACTATCTGAATACGTACGTACCCAGTACCATGTCTTTACCGATTTACAAGACATGGTTGGCTTCTAGCAAAGCACCGTGCCTACCCAATTCTCCAGAAATATTCTGCTACGGAATATAAGATCTTTGTCATTCGTAGTATACCTAGTATTACATATAACGATCTAGTATCGGATGTCACATGCTAGCCTGGGGCTGGAATTGTGTCTGCCCCGTACGAAGCATATATCAGATCACTAGCAACTAGTCTCTTTATGATCGGAAAGTCATGACATAGTCATACTTCCCCGATGGCTATAGCACTTAGAGTACCAATTTTGTATCCCTGCGTGATTTTCATCTCCATATGACTAAAGTGATACTTTCGTCTTGACATCACACACAATGTACTACGTTTCTTAGTATACCCAGAAGAGGCGTACACATAACCTGTTAAAGCCCCGGACGACCAAAACCAAAGTATACTGATTGTCGCAAGTATTAGCGATGCAAGTCTCAGGTTAAGATCAAATACACCTACCCTGATTCGGACTCCCATAGACACATAGTCATACTACTGATGGGATTCTGAGGGGTCTATCCATAGCGAAACTGTTTCCGTACCATCGGTAAACAGAACCTCATATTACACTTGCATGAGTATCCAATACCCAAATATATTAGAACTATGTCGTTACGCTTCCATAACACACACAAGTGTAATTCTAGCCTATTCCGCATTATCGATGTCCAGTCTCGATAATACTACGACTAGGGATATTTAATGATTAAACCTTTATGGATTAATATTGTCTCATATCTTATTAATCCGGAACTAATCATAAGGACTTTTATCATTTATATATCCAGGTAATCCAATTACAAATGATAAAAGAGCAATTTCCTTTGTCACATAGTTAATTTGTACAAAACACCATGTTCTGTACAAATAGTGATGCTATGGGTCATAATTGTCCATCAGTAAAGAAATGTCAGATTTTAGGTCTTCATCCTCGGATAAATCTGTTGGACAAAAAGACCCATAGCGTCACTATTGTACAGATCACGGTTGTTGTTGTACAAATTAACTATGTGACAAGGAAATTGCACTCTCATCATTTGTGATTAGATCACCATAAATGTATAAATGAAGAGAGTTCCATATGATTAGTTCATG
>SKCR01031438.1:0-70417 GCA_019454045.1 Zanthoxylum bungeanum | reverse complement strand
TTTTTTTTAATAAATTTTTTAATTTTTTGATTTTTTTTTTTGAAAATTTTAGACTAAAAATCAAATAAAAATAATAATAAAAATAAGATACCAGTCAACTATTCCCCTCCCCCAAACTTAAATGAGACATTGTTCCCAATGTCTTAAAAAGTAGAAGAAGAGTTTAGAAAACAGTATCTGGTTAGCTGAAATTCTATATCTAAAATGAAAATTAAAGGTTAAGATCCAGATTTATCCGACGTTTTTTACCACGATCATTATCAGACCATTGAATCTTGGAAAGGATAGGATCAATTTGTGGTTCAAAGGCTAAGAGTTGGTCAATTAAATCTTGTGCAGTTCTAGCAGTGAAGAAGAGATCTTTTACATGTTTTTACACGAATCCATTTCTCCGGGCATCATCAATAAATACACAAAGAAAATCATAAAATCCATCAGCGTTGAACAGTCTAATCGGTTTCTGGTGTATGTTCAAGTTTGACCAAGATAGCACTGTAAAAATTTCCTCCATTGTGGCCAAGCCACATGGAAAAGCAATAAAAGCATCAGCACAGTTAATCATTTCCACCAATCGCTCAGACATACTTGGTATAATTAGTTCCTCTCTGTTTGATGGTCCTATAAGATTTGCCTCCGCCAAGGATTTTGGGATGATTCCCAGAACTTGACTACCTCCTTCCTGTATAGCCTTTAAACGATCCCCATTAGTCCAAGATTGCCACCGCCATATACTAAGTGCATATTCCTTTCAGCTATGACTCGACCCAATTCTTATGCCGCCTCAATGAACTCCGGCTTAGAACCAACACTAGTACCGCAAAACACACAGATGTTTACAACTCGTCTTCTTGAAGTAGCTTCCATTTTTTATGTTTCTTTCTCAAATCTGGATGCCTTCAAGAGTACAATGATGAGTTGAATTTATAAAACCTGAAAAAAGGGTGAGTAATAATAGCACTAGTTCCTGCGAAATGACAATTATTAGTTAAACAGTGAAATATATCGTGAAAGTCAAAAAGTCTGGATCATATCGGAGAAAATAAAAGAAAATAACATAACAAAATAAATCATAATTATTAATTAAATAATATTTACAAGAAGTAACGGCTTGATTGACATCTATGCGTCAGAGACAAGCTTCCCATCCAATTTTCTTATAAATTGGCAATCATGGTCTTTTTAGCATATGTGCTTCTTCCTAAACCAGAAAGATATGAAACAAAAGAGTCAGAGGGCTCACTTGCGAATCGGACCCGTGCTTCAATAATCCAACGAATGTCAGTAGGAATAACTTTGATCATCAGAAGTCTCATTCGTTCCAAGCGAGCTTTGTAGACTTTCATCAGAGAGTTTTGAGGGAGAGAAGGAAATTGCTTGTGAAGATTTGCGAGAACGTCTTCCATCCTGAATTGTGACTTTACCTACACAAATTAAACACACAAAAATAAAACACACCAAATCTGAATATATACACAAATTGCATGGGTTGTCTCCCAGCTAGCGTTAAGTTTAACATGGTCAGCTAGACATGACTGCTCGAACGTTTAGACTGGATCTGAAAGTGTGACACTTTCTTTTTGTCGCTCAAATGATTCTCCCCAATAGTGCTTGACACGCTTACTTTCAACCTTGAATGTTTCGTTGGTGTTGGGATCAAGTAACTCAATGGTTCTATCTGGTAAAACTTGAGTGATTAAGAATGGACCTGACCATCGTGATTTTAACCTTCCAGGGAAAATTTTCAACCTTGATTTGCTGAACAATACCCGCTGCCCCGGTTCCAGTTGTATGTGCACTAACTTCTCATCATGTCTCTTCTTGGCCTTTTCTTTATACAGTTTGGCATTCTCGAAAGGCTGTATGTGGAATTCCTCTAATTCGTTGAGTTGGTGGAGTATTTTCTCCTCAGTTGCTTGTAGTTCAAGATTTAACTTGTTCAGTGTGCAGAACGCTTTATCTTCAAGCTTCACATGCAGATGACATGCTTTAAGTTTGTCAGTTGAGTTTTGCATTTCGTCAGAGTTTTGGATGGTACCATCTATCACATCAAGTCTGAAATATTCCTCATTCTTTTCATCATTCAGGAACTCCATGGCTTTGAAAATATTGAATTTTACTTCTTGGTCATGCACCCTCATGGTTAATTCACCTTTTTATACATCAATAATGGTTCAACCGGTAGCTAAGAATGGTCTCCTGAGGATGATGGGCATATCCTCTTCTTCCTCCATGTCAAGGATAATAAAGTCTGCTGGGAGAATGATTTTGTCGACTTTGACTAGCACATCTTCAACTACACCTCTCGGAAATGCGAGTGTTCTATCAGCAAGTTGCAAAGAGACTGAGGTGGGCAATTCTTCTCCAATCTGCAGTTTCCTGTAAATCGTAAAGGCATCAAATTAACACTAGCACCTAAATCACATAAAGCTTTACAAATGTAATGTTCTCTAATGGTGCATGTGACAGTGAAACTGCCAGGATCTTTCAACTTTGGGGGAAGTTTCCTTTGAATGATGGCGCTGCATTCTTCTGTCAATGCTACTGTCTCGTAATCTCCCATTCTCCACTTTCGTGACAGAATGTCTGTCATGAATTTGACATAACTGGGCATTTCTTCCAACACTTCTTCAATTGGAATGTTGATATGCAGCTTTTTGAAGACCTCCAAGAATCGAGCAAACTGCTTGTCTAGTTTATTTTTCTGGATACGCTGTGGAAATGATGGAGGTGGAGTGAATCTCTCTCTATCATTTGCTTTTGCCTCTTTTTCCTCCATCTGTTGATCTGCTTTGCTGCTTTCTTTTGGAACTTCCTTAACAATTGCCTTGACTCCAACATTTTTGTTGATCTCAGTACCGCTTTTCAAAGTGATGACATGACATTGCTCCATTCCCATGTTCCTTGGATTTGGTTCTGTGTTGCTAGGAAGGTTACCTGGCGGTCTGTAACTCTGAGCATTGGCCAGTTGTTCAATTTGATTTTTCAGTGCCTTTATAGAAGCAGATTGACTTTGAAACATAGCATCATATGTTGCTTGTTTCTTTTTGAACATCTCTGCAATCCATTCTTTTATATCTGGTTCTTTCCCATACTTATGACCTTTATTTTTTTGTTGGAATCCGGGTGGTGGATTGTTCTTCTGCCTTGAATTGTTGCTTCATGTGAAATTGGGATAATTCCTCCACCCTGGGTTGTAGGTGTTGGAATATGGATTGTTACACTGTCTGTTGAAATTATTGACATAATTCACCGTTTCTTCATGTTGGTTTGCTTCTGATTCTGGTGCTCCTCCATATGGTGAACTTGTGGATCCAGCATTAACCTTCATGTTAAGAGTTTCTAGATTCTTACAAATCAAATCCAGCTTGGCATTCACTGCTGTGTTGGCTCCAACTTCAAAAATTCATGCAATTCTTTGGATCATGCTCCTTTCTGTTGGCCACAATGAATTGTTGTTGGCCATTTTTTCAATTAAATCCCAGGCCTGATCTTCTCCTTTTACCATTAAAGCTCATTCAGCAGCAGCATCAATTATGGTTCTCATTATTCTAGAAAGTCCATTATAGAAGGTTTGGACTTGTAGCCACTTTGCAATCTCATGGTGAGGACATTTTCGGAGAAAATCCTTGTATCTTTCCCAAGCTTCGCAGAGGGATTCTGAGTCATGTTGTACAAAGGATGTGATGTCATTCCTTAGCTTTGCAGTTATGGCTTGTGGAAAATACTTTGCAAGGAATTTGGTAGCTAGAATGTTCCAAGTTGTGATGGAACCTGCTGGTAGTGAATGTAGCCAAGCCTTAGCTCTCTCTTTCAAGGAATATGGGAAAACACGCAGTCTCATTGTTTCTTCAGCTACTCGGTTGTAATTGAAAGTGCCGAAAACTTCCAGGAAGTTGCTGATATGGGCATTAGGATCTTCAGTTGCATTCCCCCCAAACTGAACTGACTGTTGTATCATCTGAATGCATGTTTTGATGTCACACACATTTGCTGGTAATGGAGGAAGTACAATACTGGAAATGAAGCCGTCAACCACTGGAATAGTTCTATCTCGAATGGGAATTGGTGGTGCAACTTCCAACGGTTCAGGTTCCATGTTGATTATTGCTTCTTGGCCTTCTCGCCTTTCCCTTCTCAACTGTCTGATGGTTCTTTCAATTTCTGGGTCAAGCGGTCGGATTTCAAAGCTTCTGGTTCATCTCATGTAGTGTTTGAGAACCTGAAACACAAGAGAACAAAAACAATAAGTAAAAAGAAATTAGATACAAGTAGTGGTATCTAACCCCAAAACTAATAGTAAAGGATAAATAAGTCCCCGGCAACGGCGTCAAAAACTTGACCGGCGTAATCACACGCGTATAACGCAAGTGCACGTACGTTTTGAAATCTTGATGAAGTAGTTTTTAATTAAACACTTTTTTGACCGGTTATTCGTATGTGTTGAAATCTAGAGATGTAGAAGGCCCAAAAGAAGAAACTCACCTAAACTTATTGCCAGGATTCTAGACCACAATAGCCTCAATTCCAACACACCCACACACACACACTTAATATATATATATATAATTCATAGCAATCTCAACACAATTACTAACCTTTATTCTTGTAGAGATTCACTTTATCCAACCAAATTGTTAACCTTTTAATGAGCATTATGCCCATATATTTATAAGAGAGATGGAATGGGGGAGAAGTTACTTAACTTTCCCATTCCCATCAGTTGTAACTTCCTCATTTATTCAACACATGGATGGGTTGAGTTGATCCATTATGGGTAACCCGAACCATGATTAATACTAACCATCTCTCACTCAGTATGATGAATTCAATGGTTTCATTATTATTTATGTAAGAGGAATTTATACTTTGAAAATCAATGAAGTTATGACCCTAATACACTTATAAGAGGAATATCTGTAAACAATGAAAAATTAAAAAATAAATTACTCTATCTAAGACAAGTTTAGATAAAATTTCTATGACTATAAACAAACACTTTTAAATCTAAACAATGGTCTCACACTTAATCTAAACAAAAGATAAAATATGTAAAATAAATTGCAAAAAAATTAACAATGAACACCATAAATTATTTATAAAGTGGAAAATTGTTTGCATATAAAACCATTTTGGGTATATATTATCACCCTAATTCATCATGCAGAGAATCTTATAGTGATATTTGAAAGATATATGTTAAAATCTTTGTCAACTTAATTACTCCAATTGCAATAACCTGAGACAACTCCTCAAACTCACACTAAGCACCATCTCCGACAACTCCGAAGTCTTTATAATGAATCCAATCATTGAACTCGCTCTTGCTGAAACTCCAACATCCAATCTCCAATTCAAAACCATGAAGGTTAAAGCATGGTAAATTTTAGTATTTTAATAGTTACTAAAGAGAGATGTTCACCAAAAATAAAGAAAGATCAATGGCATCTTCAATGGAAAATTGTCAAAGCAAAATGAAACTCAAATATGGTAGTTTATGTTTTTATTTTTATTTCCAACCAAAAAGAAAAAAGGTTAAGTCGAGTTTTTATAGTTTAAGTTTCCCAAACCCTCAAACTAGGCTTTAAAACACGACCAAAAAGTTTAAATATGTATAGTTGTTTGAATGCACGTCCAGATATCACATTTCACATTCGAACATGATGTCTTTATTGGAGTAGACGTGCGAATATCCTCATAAACATGGCGTGGACACAACAACTTTCACATGACTTGAAATTTTCATAAAATGACTTTCATATGATATCCAATTACTTCAAGATCTTTAAGACTCATTACAACTTAACTACCCAAACTTTGACATGGAATTAACCAACACTCAAAACCCAATATACTAAATAATTTTACTATGCAACCAATATGCCTTGAGATATCATTTACTATCAATATGTTAGAGATACATAGCATCTCGAAAAAAATATTAGAGTATAATAAGTATACAATATCCTTGATTATTAACCGGCGTAGTCACACGCGGATAACGCAAGCGTACTTATCGTTCAAGTAGTATAAATGTATCGATCCCACGAGGACTTAATACCTAAGCTATTAATTTATGAAGCCAAATAATTATGAGTATCTAATAGATTGGTTGTTTGATTGGATGGTGATTTTAGATAAAGACAAGTAAATAAAATAGTGCAAAAGTAAATTAAAGGGAAATTCAATATTAAGAAACTATCCAGGGTTGTGAATTCTCCCAATATCTTTTGAAGATGAAGTGGTTGTCTCATAATTGTGTAAAATATTGGTTTATTAACCCGGAACACGAAATTATGCAAAAGTCTCTGTCGATGGTCAGATGCAAATACCCAGTATAACCCAATTAATCATATGTCTATGTTAACTAAGTTACCTGAATTCATTAAGATTAAGTTCCAATTGTAGCTACCCCCGCCCGACAGGTATATGTCTATCCTGTAAAGAAATATATAAATGGTTATTGTTGAGTTTCTAATATAGGTCCCAAGATCATGAAATCAAGCATAAAAAACGCATGAATACATCAAAGGAATAAGGCGGAAACATTACTCACATAGATTGGTTTTGTTGCGAAGAAGAACAAGACCATTTTCCTCCTTGTTGAAGCTCGGTTTGGCCTCCTTGAACAGCAGGGACTGCTCGGTTTTGGGCTGTGGTGGCTCCTCCAAAATCGGCCATTGAAGACCTCCATTGAAGCTCCAAGCTTCAAGCTCCAAGCTTCAAGCTCCAAAAAGGGATTCCAAGCTCATAAATTCGTTTCCCTATCACCTATGTATAACCCACGGTGTGTGCTAGCACCACATCTTCTTCCTTGCTTCTCATTGATTCGGTCACAACCAGAAATTTTGGAGAAGAAACGGTTCCAAACCGTGAAGAATAAGGAGGGAAAAGAGAGGGAGAGGAGATGCGTAAAAGGGAGAGAGTGTGGAGAGAAATAAAAAGTATTTTGGTTTATATATTTTCCAAAAATAAACAAACCATTTACCACTTTTCATTTCCCAAAAAACCAAAAAGTCAAAAAGAAAAACAATAAATGCCTTTCAACTACCACATCAATCACTCAAATCAAATGACAACTTGTCACATCACTCAAAGTGACATTTGATTTGACGCTTGATGTGACTAGCGATTTGACGCTCGAATTAACTTGCGTGCCGCACTCGAATTCGAAATGCGAATGCGCTCGCAAATAATCCCGGGCTCGGGTTCGCTAATTCCAAATTAACGAATTTTTCGTCGCGTCGTAATTAAATGATTACGCCTAGCGAAATCACTATTCACGTCGCTAACGAATTAATTCTAAATTAATTCGTTCGCTCGAATTAAAATCCAATTTTAATTCCGCGTCGAAATCCAATTTCTAATAATATATCAAATATATTATTTTATCGATTAATTCCAAATTAATCGTTCTCTCTCTTTAATTAATATTTTATCCCAGATAAAATATCTCTGTGATTAATCCCAGATTAATTTTCTCTCTCTTCTAATTAATCCCAGATTAATTAAGTGCGAGTTATACGTCATCGGTGAATCTTCGGAAAGCGACCCATGAGATCTCCGGATATGTTGGCAGTAAATACGGTCGGCGGACTATCCGAACACGTAAGTACCTCGTACTACGTTTATACCGATTTACAAGACAAGGTTGGCTTCTAGCAAAGCGCCATGCCTACCCAATTCTCCAGAAATATTCTTACAGGAATATATAGATCTGTATCAAGCGTAGTATACCGTAGTATTGTGTATATCAGCCCAGTATCAGATAGTCACGTGCTAGGGCTGGGGCTGGATAAGTGTCTGCTCCGTCCGAAGCACATGTCGGATGTCTGGTAACTAGTCTCTATAATCGGATATACATGACCTTGTCATAATATCCCGATGGCCGGCCAGCACTTAAGAGCACTAATACCGTATCCTGTGTGACATCATCTCCACTATGACTGAAGTGATACTTCCGTCTTGACATCCACCCAATACACTACGACTCTCTGATAAACCCAGAAGTGGTGTACGCAGAACTGGTTAAAGCCCTGTACCACCAAGACCAAAGTCTACCGATTATCGCAAGTATTAGCGATGTAAGTCTCAGGTTAAGACTATACACACCTACCTTGATTTCGGCCTCCCATAGACACATAGTCATAATACCAATGGGATTCCGAGGGGTCTATCCAGAGCGAAGTTGTTTCCCGTACCATCGGTGAAACACGACCTCCTATCGCACTTGCATAAGTATCCGATACTTATATATATGAGAACTATGCCGTTGTGCCCTCATAACGCACACAAGTGCAATACTAGCCTATTCCGCATTATCGATGTCCAGTCTCGATAATACTCCGGCTAGGGATATTTAATGATTAAACCTTCGGGGACTGATACTGTCTCATATCATTCTCAGTCCAGGAACTAATCATAGGGACCTCTCTTCATTTATATATCTATGGTGATCTAATCACAAATGATGAGAGTGCAATTTCCTTTGTCACATAGTTAATTTGCTACAACAACACAATGATCTGTGCAAATAGTGGCGCTATGGGTCATTTTGTCCAACAGTTATCTATCCTCAAGGAAGATCGTGGGCTATTAAGTCTAAGGCTGAAACCTAAAATTCCTTTGTCAAGTTTATTTTAAGTTTACCACATCAATCTTATTAATGGCCAGTTAACAAGAATTATTAAGCTTAAGACTTAATAAATAAACCTTTATAGTAGCCAAACTATAAAATAACCCCTTATAAACCGGTGATATTGGAATTCATCACAACCCCAGATAACGGGTTTAGTTACCACACATATCTAGGGCTAGTAAAAGCTTAAATAAAGTAAATGACATAAAGTAAATGCTGGAAATTAAAAAGGTAAATAAAATGGTAAAGAAAATGATGAGGTTAGAGGATCCACTTTTATTACTTCTAATTTAGATATCTCTCTTATTATAATATATAAATTTTACGTGATAATTACCAACTGACCATATAAGCGGTATCCTGATTAAGTCAGATTTATAATTAATTCCAATCGACCATACATGCGGTATCCAGTTTAGTCAGGTTAAAATTAATTTTATTAAGTCCAACCAACCATAAAGGCGGTATCCCATTAAGTCAGGTTTTAAATAGTTTTTATATTATAATTAAGGGAGATTAATCTAAATATTAGTAATAAAATCTTAACCTTTAACCCCAGCAGAGGGGAGTTACCTACTCATGCTATTGCGAAAAGTAAATAAAATTAAATACTGAAAGTTGTAAATAAACAAACAAGATACAATCTTCTTAGTATTCTTAAGGAATTCCTCAGAAGAAAGTATGAGTTTACAAATGAAATTCGACCTTAATTTATAGGGAAATTTTGTGCCTCCGCGTCACAACGCGCCGTTGATGTTGGACGTGTGGCACGGGCTTCACGGAGATGGTGACACGTGGCATCGATAGAATTATTAGCTGAATTATTGATTGGCATCACGACGCGTAAGGGTTTGCGCGTCGCGATGCTGACGTCAGCATGACGCAAGCAAAGCCGTGTTTTAATGATAAGTGTCGGCAACATGTGATGTGACACGTGTCCGGTGCACGTTAGCAGATTTGCTGTGATGTTGACATGTGGCAGACGCATGATAGAAAAACTTCTCTGATTGTGACACGTGTCTAGCATACGTTAACAGACGGCGTATTTTAGCACGTCATATTTTAGCGCGGCACATTTTAGCAACGACGCATTTTAGCAGGAAATTTACATTTTTGTCATTTTTGTCCGTTTTCCACTGTTTTGTCCCCGAATTGATTTCATAGAGTCTTGTTATTTTATTTATCTACAAAATAACATAAAACACATCAAAATATTAACAAAACTCAAGAAACTATACAAAATATTAAGTCAAATGAGTGAGAAATAGTGATATATTTACCACTCATCAATTATGTAACACCTCATGTGTTTGTCGTGTTTGACATGTTCTGCGTGCTCTGTGGGTTCAGCTTGTTTTGTAAAGTTATGTATGCGATGCTTATTGGTAGCATGATGTGTATGCATATTGACCGCAATGACGGTCCAATATCCTGGGCATTTAGTGCATTTTTGCATGCATTTAGGCAGTTTCTCTACTTTATGACCGGCATACCAGTTAGTATACTGATATACGATGTTCTGTGCGAAGAAACACCATTACTGGAATCGGCATGAATCGTACAGGTCTCCTCACCGATCTCTGTCACCGGTACACATATGCCACGTCAGACTCACCAGTTATTAATCCGGTCTTGGTCATCTCGAACCTTCGATATTTTTCCTGTGACCGACATACCGGTTTGTGTGGCTGGCATACCGGTCTTAGCATATCTATAAAAACAGAGAGTCTCTTTCTCATTTTTAACAACATTTTCTCTCACATAGGGCTCGGTTTTTGCCAATTTCTTGCCCAAAGCTTGAGTTTTTCAATGGTTTCAAGCTCCAGGATGCTCAAGTAAGCATCGTGATCTCTTTTCTACCGTTGTTCCATGTGATTTTATGGATTTTAGAAACCCCGAAATTTGGGTATTTTATTTTTGAGGTTCCAACTGTAAAATTTGTACATCCATTATGTTTTATAGGTTCGTTAGAAGCATGGGATATGTATGATTTCTGTCTTAGCCAAACGACCATATGTTTTGGTAGGTTTAGCCTCGGGTTTGAGGTGGTTTGTCCCCAATAGGTGTGACTTAGTGGTGTAGAGTATAGGATCTCACCTTGAGGTCCTGGGTTCGAATCCAGGGGGTGCGCTTCTTGTAAGATCCTGGGAAAGTCGGGGATTTTACCTACTCCGCTTAAGCCCAGAATGGATGGTTTGACGGTGGGGTTTTCAACGATTTCAAAAAAAAAACGTTTGAGGTGGTTTTGTATTTGGGGAATCGGAGCCCGTAGTTTACATAATTTGGATTTTTTGTGAATGTGAATGATGATAGTGTTTTGGTTTTTAACAGTATAATCGGGTAACACAGCGGAACGCGAAAAATCAAATTTTTTCCGATTTTTTTATTTTTCTTGGGTAATTATAATAAACTAATTTATTCTAATTACTCAATACTCAAAAATTAGATTTTTACACAAAAATCCAGATTTTCTCAAAATTACCGTGGGACCCCAAAAATTTATATTTTGATCATTTTAGTCCTAATTTGTCAAATACAAGATTAGGTGATTTCCAATCACTACCAAAATGATTTATACATGTCATACATATTAAAATACAACTCATACATAAAAATCCCAATTTTCATGAAATTGTCGAGAGCCCCCATTTTTTAAAACTTTGATAATTTTGGTCCAAATTTGTTAAAACAAGCTTAGATGATTTCCAATCAATTACAAAATGATTTTTATATCTTATATATATTAAAATTAGGTTAAAACCCTAATTTTTCAATTAATCAAATTAACCAAAATTAATACAATCCATCACTTTAATCTAATCTCTACAACACCAAACAAGTCTTACCATTTTGAAATAACTCAAGAACAATTATAGATTGAGTGGCCTAACAACTCTAGAATGACAACAAGATCATCTAATGACCAAAAGTGTACTTATAAACCATTTACAAGCTTACTTTGTTAACATACATGCATACATCTTTCATTCATACTTCCAACCATCTTATTACAAAACTAAAAGAGTAGAAAAATAACCAAGCATCACATGTTGTAGTTAAGAACCCTAGAAATATTTTTCTAGTTAAAGAAAAGTGGAAATTACTTACTAATCTTCAAGATTCCTTAAGTTTTCTTCTTAACTCTTCACTTTTTCTCTCAACTCTTTCTTTTTAAAATATTTGGAGGCTTAGCAAAAGTTAAGCCAAATGAAAAAAATAAAAAAAATAAAACCCTTACATACTGGGTTTATGGCCGAAAACTGTAAAGAAAAAAGAAAAAGATTTTTTTCAAATTTTCAAAATAAAATAAAGAAGTCAAATTCCATTTTATTACCTTTATAAAAAATTTAAGAGTCAAACATTTACACTTAATCATTTCCTAACTAAAATATCACCTTAGATATTTTATATTTTAATTACTTTAATTATTTAATAATTAAATAATTAATTAAATATAAATATCTAAATATATGTTTTATATTTACTTTAAATAATCCAAATACATATATTAATGATATATGTCAAATATCATAATTTGATAATTAATTAATGTGTATTTAATAAAATCATATATTAAATACAAATACACATTAATTAAGAAATGATCGAAAGACCCCTATGCATGTATCTTTTCGTTTAACTGTTAAACGATTTATAAATAATCAATATTATTCATAAAAGTTGCCCTAGTGCTCTACGGGTATATTTCATTAGTGAGAATCTATAGGTTCAGGCATGCCCGTCATAAAATCCAATTTCGTGTCCATAATTTAACCACCCGTAAATTATAACGACCACAGATAAACTAGTTGAACCATACAGGTCGAGGTCATTGCATACGTATAATCCCTCTATCAGTTACTTGTAAAGTTATGATTGTGTGTGTTATAAGTCCAAGTGTCTATGAACAGAGTTGTATAGATAAGTATTATTAAGCATACAGTTATGAGTATTGAGTTGCATTCCATGTTATTGAGTTGGACAATGGTCCCATGTATGAGTTGGTATTTGACATGAGATTAGTAGTGTTGATCAGAGTCAGGAAGTCAGAGGCTCAGGGGGATAGGGTGGCATATTCTTCCTGCCGGTAGCATCTCCGAGGATGGGGATGTTACAAAGATGGTATCATAGCATGGCCTAGGTAGTCAGTGACTGCAGTGGGTAGAGTGTTGGGGTCTTGTATACGTAGTATACCTGTGGTACTAGTATACGAGGCACTACTTCTCCAGTATCCGATCCTCGAGTACGTCCTCAAGTCCTATAGACAGGTTAGTAAGAAATTCCCAAGCTATTCAAATATTCTTCCTTTTGAAAGCAATCATACTCTTTGTCCAAGTTGAGAATCCCTCTATAGTTATCCTGGCTTATTATCAGAAGTTTAAGACAAGCTATGAGAATAAATAGTAAAGTTTTGAGAATATCCACCATAGGGAGTGAAAGAGAAAGTGAAAGTTATAAGAAAAGTACAAAATGATGCATAAGTGATTAAGCAACCAGAGGCAATAAGAGATAGAGATACATAATCAGATAGATAAGAAAATTCCAGAACGTATAGTAATATAAGGAATGTAGTAAACCCGAGCTAGAACTATTACCACGTAGACCCAAATAAGATTCCTTCCCTCTTCATAAAATTCTTTCAAACAGATCCAGTAGCCTTTGAGTACCACATATAGATAGAAAGTTTCCCAAATCATGAAGGATAGTCTGAAAGATAAGAGAATCAAGAAATCAGAATTAGTCGGGGAAGTTCCAATAAAGATGAGATACCAAAAACGATGTAGAGATTCTAGAAACCCAAACCCAAATTCCAAACGCTCAGTGATGTCAGTCAAGGAAACTGTCCTGATGCAGTCTATCTCATACCTACTTTACATGAGTAATCGACTCTACTAGGACACATAATACCAGAATAAGGACGCCGACATCCGTTGAGATGTAGATTTTTGTCCCATCCTTTACCAACATAGATAGAGGTAACTGTGAGAAGCTCAGTACCCATAATGTTATATCCTAAGAAAAAAACAGAGAATACTAAAAGATAGATCATCCAGAAAAGATCCAAGGAAGTTCAGTACAGATAGTGACATGGATAACGTAGCCTAAAGATAGTAACGTGAATGGAGAACTTAGAATGGTTGATAAAGTTATGGAACCTTAAAACATGGAGTAACCGATGCGTTCCCAACCGAACGAATTATAAATCTTCTTCCCGGTAGCCCGACCCTAGTAAGTGTATAGACACATAATCATACAATCACTGAACTTAGACAAAAAACAGTAATGAATGTCACATATCTCTATGAAATGCATATAGTCACCCCTCAAATTAGAGCCTAGTAAAGAAGTAAATGAGAATAATTAATGAGATAGATAAATCATGAGATGGTAAGACAGCCGAATCAAAGAGTTCAATAAAACCTAGATAAGGATCATGAGATGGTGATATTCTTTAAGAGATAAAATAGTTTGAATTCACGGCAAGCCAAGCTAAGATTGAAAGTGATAATCAAATCCATTGTGAAAACGTGACCTTAAGAAGCTAAAAGTTCAAAATATTAAAGGAATCAGAGAGAGCAATCCTTAGAAAACAGGGAGTAGTATGACTTATAAAGAGCCCCATTATACTAGGATGGAAGAACTAGTAGGAGGAAAAACAGAGGGAGTATGGTAGGATTTTGAGAGAGCATAAACCTGAATGAGGTTTTTAGTAAAAGCTAGTGTGATCAATAGTCGGAAATAAACTATGAGTAAAATTGAAAGAGGCAATTCAGATAGTTCCTACTTAGTGTGGGAGCCAATATTAGACATGTAAATAAGGGAATCCTAAAATTATGAACGAGCATCATTTTCAACTGTAGCACGTATAATTAGTGAGACCACCATGATCAAAAAGGATTTCAGGATCAGCCCCACCCTCCTAACCCTCGTTAGACGACGACAATAATAAAGAACCATGATATTCATCCTAATGATATTCCCAGAAACAAGTAAATTCGTGACATATTACAGTATTCCATTGGTGAAGCATGTATTAGGCAATGTTTGATATGAGATTGCTTTACTTTAAGTTGAAAATTTAGGGTAGCATTTTCTTTTGCATTGGCTGAATTATGTTTATGTGTGGGGGGTTTAATTTTCTGAAGTAATGTTAGTTCAAGTGTTTGGATGATTTTCTAAACATGTTGAAGTATAGATGGGGGTTTTGGAATTGCTTGGGCAGTGATAATGAAGAACTAGTTTTTGGCCTTGAAATCGGGCTAGCGTCGTGACACGTATGGGTTGGCGTCACGACACCGATCATGTGAGTGCTATCTGCCTCAGGTTTGGTTATGTGGGCATCGCAACTCTCAACACTTGGCGTCATGATGCGAATCATGCGGATGCTCTCTGCCTCGGTCTACTTGTATGAGCATCGCAACGCGTAAGACCTAGCGTCGCGTGACAAAAACAGATTCAGTCCATTTCAATTTCATCTTAGGATGTTAGAGGCCACCCTTAGGGTTTCGTATCGGCACATACACATGCATTATATCATGTAACAAACATAATACACCATGTAGTGATAATAGTTAGAAACTTAGTCTAGTTCCGAAGCATATTTCTCAACATATGTACTAATTAAGATTATCGATTATAGAATATCGACATTAATCGTAATTCTCTTCGACAAAGTGAAGTAGTGCTAATCAGATTCCAAATCTGTGAGTGGATATTTTCTTTTCAAGTTAATATTTACTTCATTGATTTTGGTTTGAGACTTACTTTTAAAACGCATTCGGGCATTAGCCAAGTTGATTTTCAGTTATATTATGAATGAGCATGTTACAGAAAAAAAAAATTGATTTTAAAAGCATGATTTTTATGATTTTGGAGGCATGTGGGAAAAACCCACCTCAGATGTAACTTAGAATTGACGGATTTAGAACATGTGCACATGTAGATCAGGACTATGGGACGTCGATACGTAACGCTTCTAAATCCTAGTTCAGGATTAAGGATGACAGATGCCCCTAGATCCTAGATTCAGGGTCATGATGATGGCATGGATTGGGGGACAACGATACGTAATGTCCCAATGGCATGGATGTGCACACCTGGTTCTAGTTCAGTGGCTTGGGGGACAGCGATACGTAACACCCCAAGACACTAGTTTAGGCGTATGGGGGGACGACGATACGTAACGCTCCCATGCGTCAGGTTTTTTCTACAGATTCTCAGATATATGATTTTTAGACACATCAGTTTTATGAAAGAGTTTCAGAAAGAACAGTTTTATGAAAGAGTTTTAGAAAAAATTCAATTTTCGGAAGATCTCAGAGTTTTACAGAAATAAATGATGTCCATAAAAATTTCACAGAAAGAGATTTATTTTCAGATAAGAAAGATTTTTCAGAAAATAGTTTTCTTGTAAAACATGATGATTTAGTTTTCAGTAGATAAATGTTTTATAAAGCATCATAGTTTCCGTTTTAAAACTGTCCACTCACTAGGTAGTTCAAACGATCTAACCTCCCACTCCCAGTGTTTTTATTTTACAGGTTTACTTGGAGGACGAGCTCGAAAGGATGGATACTGATGGCAGTCACTAGGGTGTTTGAGTCCACCAGATTGAGTATAGAGGTTCAGCAAAGTCAATGTCAAAATAAAGTTGCATGTCAGTCATTAGTAATGTATAAGTCTTTGTAATGTGTTAAACGTGTTCATGAACAGAGTTGTAAAGTGAAGTAATATTGAGTATACAATTATGAGTATTAAAATGCATTACATGTCGTTGAGTTGGGCAATGGTCCATATGCATTAGTCTATATTTGAGATCAGATTTGTAGTGTTGATCATAATTAGAAAGTTAGAATCTCAGGGGGATAGGTCAGCCTATTCCCTGCCAGTAGCATCATACGTCTCGTCATCCCCCAAGTCACTAAACTAGAGATATGAGCGCTAATCAATGCTGACATCCTTGCCCTGAAACTAGGATCAAAGGGAGTCATATAGCACCGTCCCCCTAGCCTTGAAACTACATGTGTATATGTCTGATGTATCCGACAATTCCATAATCCATCAATTTCAAAAGTCTCTTAGATTGGGTTTTTCCCCCAATCTATAAAAAAGTTATAAAAGATTATCTCAAAATATCAAAAACATGATAATATTTATCAACTGGCGTAAAAATATTTTTAACTCATCAAATCATTTTGGCAACTTGGTATCATCTCAAGTATAACTTTAATATAAATAAATTCATATAACATTATAAAATCAATATAACATTATGAAAATAAAATATCATCTCACAGATGGCACTACTTCATAGGGTCGAAGAAAGTCGCGGTTCCTGCCGGTAATCTATAATCGATAAACTTTATTAGAATATAATTGTGAGATATGCTTCCAATCAATAAATAAAATATGATATGCATGAATACTTGACTTCGCTGAGTTACTATCTTATAAGAATTGTCTACAAATTTTTATGGGTTAAGGTTTGAGTTACAAAAGTACGAGAGCGGAAATTTAGATTCTATTAAGTCGCTGAAAACTCACTACTTAACGTCTAATTTTGAAAATTCGTTGTACTTAATTGAAAATGAATCATGAGCTTAAGTTTTAATATAATGAAACTTATTGTTTCTAGTTTATGTCAGCTTTTACCGATCTCAATTTAGATTTCAGAAACTCAAGTTATAATCCAAAGTTCAGGGGCTGTTCAAGATGAAAAACTGGGTGCAGTGGCAGCAGGTCGCCCAATTGTAAAAATTCGGTTCGGCTTCATCTTAAGTCTAAAAATTCTGAACTTTGAATATGTTACTCACTTATGTTTCTAGTTTACCCAGAAGTTTACAGTTCATCAATCAAACATATATGACTCAAGTTATAAGCGACTAAATACAGCTTGTCCGGAACGGGACAGGAACTGACTTTGCTATCTATCTTCCTTATTTCACACCGTCTAATTTAATACATTTAATCCAAAACCCTCAATAGAATTTCCACTATTATAAAAACTATTCGTAACATGTAAAACATGCTTAATTTCTTAATTTAATCCAAGTTTGGCATTACGTTGAACACTTGGTGTACGACATGCCTAAATTCCACATTTCATATAATCTTAGCTAACTCTATCATATTTTACATAATCATTGCACAACAACATGATTTAATACTTTAGAACACGTACACAAATAGCTCTCTCCTCTCAATATAGCTTAGTCGAAAATCATCATTCTCCATGATAAAAAAATTCTTCAACATGAAACAAGCTAGATCAACTACAACATTCATACATGACTAAACTAACATTCCATCATCAAATCAACACTCAAATCTCATAGATCCTAATTTATTTCAATACCTAAGGTTTCTATAATTTGGACATTCAACAAAATAAAGCTCAATTAATGCATGAGTAATATATCATAAGATGCATGAAAATACATGCTACAAACTCTATTATAAGTTAAATGCAAGGATATGAAAAACTAGGGTTTTGGACGATTTGGGGCTCTTGTTTTCAATGTCCGAAATTGAAATTAAAGGATGGAAGGAAGATAGGAAGCTTACTTGTGTGAAGATGAAGCTTGGAATCTTCAAAATTTGCTTGAGAAATTGGAAACCTTTGAAGAACCAAAAATGTCATGATAGAGCTCTCCCTTTCACGTTTCTTTTCTGATTTTTGAGGATGAATGAATAGTAGCAGGTTTATATAAGGAAGGGGCTGATTTTTGAGTTGCAAGGAGTGGCTAGAAACTACGCCATGAGGTAAAAATTTAGGCAGTCACGTGTAACATTGTAGCAGTCTGGGAAATCATGATTTTTGACTTAGTTCTGGTCCAAATTTGAGAAAATGTTCAACATTCTTAATTTTTCGACGATATAAAATTCACTGAAATTGGACATCGTATGTAAAATTTATGGCTAAAATACTATGGGCTATTCAATATGGAACGGAAAAATAATTTCATATCGGAAATGAAAAAGATTTATCGAATTTCCAGAAAAGTAATTCCACGAGCATATTCATGCCCGTTCATGATTTATATCACATATCACATCATGCACATCGAAGCGGTTGTCGGAATTTATGTCAAAATTACCAAGATGTTACATACTTCCCCCCTCAAATAGCATTCGTCCTCGAATCCCATTTAAGATTGAACTTTCGAAATCTGCTTAGACCTGAGATTCCATGATGTTGAGTAACTTACCACAACTTACTAAATCTAAATACTTTTAGTGGCGAAATAAATTTTCGTCACTAATACCTTTTGTGACGCATTTTTAGTGACGAAACAGTGGCGAAAAGAGTGACAAAAATTTTCGCTACTAAAAGTCAATTTTCTTGTAGTGAGAAAACGATAGTAGATAGGAAATAAGTTCAAATTTTTACAATTTGATAACTTGACAAGATATATAATCTGGATTTACAGCTTGGAGATTAACAATTCAAAATTCATTCAACATCAAGAGTCAGCTTAATTCATATCCCAAATTGAGCCTGACCAACCCCACATGTCAGTTTCTTCTGAAATGCTTGCCCGGCAACACAAGTATGACTCCAAAGAATCTTCTTGCTGTGTTATTTTATTTTTATTGTCCGATAACTCTAACATCCAATCCGGTAACTGGATTTCGTATGGTGAACTTGTAAATGCAGATTTTGAAAAACCCAAGAACATCAAACGAGCTGTTGTCAGTTCCAAGAGTATCATCCGCGGCCTTTTGTTTATCATCAGCCTCATACTTTTGCTCGTTAAATTCAACATTCTGATCAATCAAATCTTTGTTTGGTTGGGGGGTTTTGGAGGGGAGGGATTATTTTAAATAATGGTTGTTTGGTTCAATTTTTTGGAGGGGAGGGGAGGAGAGCAAATCTCTCCTAAGCCAATTTTTGCTCCCCTCCAAAAGTGAGGGGTTTTGGAGGGGAGAGAAAGTGAGCAATTAAATATTAAATGCATTGACTAAATTATCCCTACTTATACATTAAAATCCAAAATTATCTTAATTACAAATCTCTCTTATATTTGCTTCACCATTCAATTCTTTTTATTCTCATATCTTATATTTGTTTTAATTTTATTTTTAATAACACGTATTATGTAGAGCTTTTAATTTTAATTTTATTATTTGTTTAATTCAAAGATAATATAAGCCTATATTGTTTTAATTTTATTTATAAAATGCTATAAGGATAAAATAGTAAATTAGTTTTAAAATCTCTCTCATCTCTTCTTTAACTAAACATATATTTAATTAAAAACTCCCTCATCCCCTCCCCTCCCCTCCTTTGAACCAAACATATATTTAATTAAAATCTTTCCCCTCCCCTCCCCTCCCCTTCCCTCCCCTCCATTAAAATCCCTCCCCTCCCCTCCCCTCCGTTGAACCAAACAGACCCTGAGTGAAAAAGAATAATTGTTAATCAAAAGGAACAATAAGTTAATATAGAACCTGAAGAAAATTGTGGGGCACCTTGTTCTTGAGCTTGAATTTTCTTTCTCAGATGAGTTCTGCAATAGTTCTTGATCTCATTATCAGTTCTTCCAGGCAAGCTTCTTGCAATCCTCGAGCACCTTCAGTTCAACATTGTTCAGAAAAATCCTTATCTAAACTTTGTGTCTAATTCAAAATAAATTTGTAAGTAACAAAAGAAGGTACAAAAAAAAAAAAAAAAAAACCTTACTTGTTACTCCATTGCTCATGAAGCTGAATGATGATCTGTTCCTCTTCAGTGCTTATGTAGCCGTGCCTAATATTGGGACGCAGATAATTCAGCCACCGCAACCTGCAACTCTTGCCGCTCCACTTTAGACCTGCAAGTAAACAATTTAAACTTATGAGGTTTATTAGATGAATAGATGGAACAATACTGTCTCTTCTCCAGTTTCTGCGTGTTGAAAGTTGAAACATACCAGATGTTTTAGCTACGTAATCCCCATCTTCGGTCCCCCAAAAGAGTTACAAAAGTTACTAGTAATTCCTCCTTTTCCTCGCGCCAAGGCCCCTTGCGCAACTTCTCTTCTTGCATGGGTGCTTGATAAATCATTGCAGAATGGTGAAGAGAGGTTAGAGTCTTCTTATAGAAAGAACAAACTGGCAAAAAGTGGGTGAAAACCAAAAAAAAAAAAAAAAAGGGCAAAAGAAACAGTGACTAGAAATTCTTACATAGCATCCATAGTTGTTGACTCACCATTTGCTTACATACTTGAGTAAGGTATTCATTAATAAATATAAATTTGGTTATTTGATACAGATTATGTTCGTTCTCACTGTTTTTGTATGCAAAGGTTGTCTTTTACTTCTATTATAACTACTTTCATAGCGGATGCGGATAGCTATTCTGTCTCTGCTAATTTTAAAAAAAAAACATCAGGAGTTTAATATTCTATAAAATAAATTATTAATAATAAGAAAAGCTAAAAGGATAAGATAAGAGTTTCAGGCAGAAAACCAGAATTTGAATCTTCTTCTAGATTTAACCCTTACCTTGATAAGCATCTGTCATCCCACTCAACATATATTATCTTCTCTCTCACCTGGAACCGGGTCCTCTGTTCATTACTGGGGTTTCTATTTCACCAGCTCAATCACTAGGACATCTACAAACAAACATTTTATATTTATCTTATACCTGCTTATTAGAACAGTTTCATAGACAATAATGAGACGAGTGATATGCATTGTGTAACGGGATGTGTGTACCGCTAGCCACATTCGCGGCAAGTCAGATTTTATGTTTCAGACCACCAAATCAAGTTTGTTCAAGATCATTTATAAAGCTCATGGTCACTTGAATTGAAGTATTTTCGAATGAAGAGTTAATCTCCAATTATTTCTTAAGTTTGGGGATGTGACAACTCAAGCACTAGACGTATTTCCTTATGTCGCTTGCGCAATATCTTTGAAACCTTTTTTTTCCCCGGGGGAGGATTGTTAGACAATTATGACCCATAGCATCACTATTTGTAAAAGATATTGTGATTTTTGTACAAATTAATTATGTAGCAATGTGTTGACGGCTGATTTTGGTCTCAGGGTAATATGGGAATATCACCTCCGAGGTAATCTTCCTTCAATAGTGAATTTGTTTGGTTATGGGGGACCAAAAGCAAATTTAGCGAGAGACAGATAAACACATCAATCGACAAAGAGATTTAACGTGGTTCGGTGGATTTTGGATCCGACCTACGTCCACGGACAAGAACAGGATGATACTTTTTATTACTCCAATACACTTTTCAGGTCTCTTCTTTGTTTTTACAAATCAGAGCTTGATGATTCTGATCACTAATTTTTTTGATGCCCTTTACACATACTCTGCCCTCCTATTTATAATAGTATAGAAATCAGACTCCTATTTGCATAAGAAATCCTATTTTGAACCTAATCTTCTCTTCTTGCAAGGATTCCTAGTCTAATATTGCCTTCTCTTTTCTTATTCCTTTTTGGATTCTGACTCCATCTCCTTGTGAGAGTAGGATAATTTGTTTTATCTTATCCGCAAGAATAGGGTGCCGTCATCTTGAACACGTCTCGCCATCTGGTCGGTCTTCATGAGGTCGGTCATGACAATCTTTTATGCTGAGAGTGTTTCTGCCGACCTTATAGTGCTCGGTCATCCGAACCAAAGTGGTCGGTCTTTACATGTTGTGGTCGGGTCGGCTTTGATGATTTCAACCAGTCAGGGAATTACCCTTCTGTCCTCGTCGTGCTGCTTTAAATGTCATAGTGCCTGAAAACACCATCAACATCTGTCCCCTAGTTCTCGGTTCCAACAAGCGTGCAAGTTGGTGCCGGGAACTATATAAAGAAGGTGTTTCTGATTTGCTCTGTTGGAGGTCGGTCCGGTGTCGAGAAATGTTTTGTTGCCTTTTTTCAAGCGCTTTGTCTTGAGACACGCAACGGTCACGTCCACTTAAATGCCTATCAAATCAACTTTAGGGTTTCTTCTAAGTTCGACACTTGTCAAACATCCGCCGGGTTCCCGCCAAAAAGGGAACGAATCGACCGTGTAGAGGCGTCTTCACAGTGGGCTGATCTCAACCGTCTGTTTAAACTTGGGAGACCTCTTTTGTAGTCGACACCTGGCGTTCATCCGGGTTCTTCCCTTAGATCCAACGGTCACGAGCGTCTTTGCCATGACTATAAGAAGGCGAGGCTTTCACTGTTCCATCTTTTTTCGGCAATTTCTCCTTCTTTCCTAAAAACATCTCAGTGATTCGCCCAACTCCGTGTTCTCGAAGTTCAACCGCGGGCTTTTTCTTTTTCTTTGCTGCGAACATAAGGAACGGGCACAACCGTACTGTACAAACTCCTGCTTTTTCCGAGAAGAACAAGTAAGTCCTCTGAACGACCTCTTCCTTTTTTGTGTTTATGAATCTGTGTTTGCAGTTCATTTTTTAGTGTTTGCTAGGGAAAGATTTATGGTTTGTTGGGTTCTGCTTTAGGGCACTTTAGAGACCACCTGTTTTAGCTAACATGGAAACCGTGAGTAGTTTCTTTTAGCTATAGACTGACTTCCCCTTCCTTCTTTATTTTTCTGGGTGTCAGGGATGTCTGACAGCAGTTCCTCCCCTGAAAAGCCTGCTAAAATCTCAACTCCCCCTGCTGAGGAGCTCTCCTCCGGCTCGGGGGCACCTAGTGTAGAAGACCTTGACACTACCCCTACTCATTCTGAGATCGAACAAGATTCCTATCATCAGAGGGTTCCTCGGAAGGACCCAGAGGCCGGTGAACTCGGCTTGTCGGCTCTGGATATGAACCGTCGCTCCAAAATAACTGAGGACGACCTCGCCCTTCTTCGACTGCGATATAACATTCCTATAGATATTGCCCTTGAAGTTCCTGGCTTGATGGATCACGCCAGTCAACCTGATGAGGGCTCGGTGGCGCTTCTTCCTGCTTTTTTCGAGTGTGGGCTGCGGCTGCCGGTTCAGCCTTACTTTGCTTGGATGCTGGCCGAGATGGAGATTGCTCATTGTCAATTGAGTCTGAACAGTTGGAGGATTTTGGCCGGGTTGTATGTAGCTTGGCATCGAGCAGGACTTGGCGAGCCTTCTCTCGAAGAGGTGAAGAGGTTATACCGGTTGAAGGCCAATCCTAGGTCGTACCACAGATGGTATTACCTTTCAGCTTATGACAGCTCGTCCAATGTCGTCAAGAAACTCCCTGACTCCAATAAGAATTTTAAAGACTTCTGGTTCTGGGCCACTGGGGATTGGGGACGGTCCCTAAGGTCGGATGAAGGGGAGTTCTTGGTACCGGATATCTTCAGGGCAGGAGGTTAGGAGATCAACTTTTAGCTTTCCTTAGTTTTTTTTTTGTTTGGGTTCTTACCCTTTCTTTTCTGTTCCCCCTAGCCTGTTGGAGGGATGCTCCCAAGGTTTCCCATCGGGTCCGGCAACGGGTAGTCTGGGCTCGTCGGTATGCTGCCCACTGGAGGGAGTTGGTTAATGATGCGGCATTTGTTGAGTCGGGCCTTACCCGGGCTGTCCCTTCGGAGGTCGCAGGTCGGATAGGTAGATGTCTGCTGGCTATTTAGTTTGACTTCCCCGTTTGTTTATCGTGTGTTTGATGTCTTTGTTATATGCTCGGGTCCTGATTTCCTTTTCCCCTTTTTTTGTAGGTATGTCAAAGAGGCCTAAGTTTCTTGAGAAGTTGGCTGGTACTATGAAGAAGGCCGGTCACGCCGAAACTGGAACTTCCCGGGCACAGCCTGAACCTGCTGAGGCTGGGAGGGTGTTTCAGGGGAAAGTTCAGCCGGTTGCTCGGGTTCTATCTTCTCCTGGCGTGCATTCATCGGGGTCTGCTCGTCTCATTAGTCCGCCGAAGCCTTTGAGGAAAAGGAGGCGTCAATTTGGGGCCGAGGAGGCTGAGTTGGAGGGGGAGGAGCCTGTGCAGGGAAAGAAGAAAGATGCTCGTCGGGGGAAAAAATCTTCCGAGGGCTCCACTAAGAAGCGGAAAGGTTCCGTGATCCTCGGGGCGGATGACTTGGGGGAAGGCATCCGGGAGGCTACTTCTCATTTAGTGCCGGCTTTTAATGAATTGGCCGAGGTGATTCCCCCGGGGGAGGTTTCGAGATATGATGATATCTCTCCGGAAGGTGTGGTGACCGAGATGAGCTTTCAAATGGCAAAGGTAGTTTTATTTTATTTATTTTTTTTTTTTGATTTTGGTTCTCGGTCTTCTTCATCTCATATCTTGACTTTCGTGCAGGCTACTTATCTCATGGCGACGAATAAGGACCTTCTTCTGAGTCTATTGTCCGAGGGTGGTCAGACTCAGAGACTTCAGAATCGCCTTAGAGAAGTGGAGGCTAAACTGGCTGATCGGGAGGAGGTGATAAAGAACCTTGAGTCGACTGCTATTGAGAACTTCAAAACAAACAAAGCTCTCAAGGCTGCTGCCGGGTTGGAGCGAAAACTTGCCGACACTGCCCGGGAGGATTTGAAGGCCGCCCAATCTGAGATTGGCGTTTTGAAGGCGAAGGTAGCCAGTGTTGAAACCAAATTGAAGGCCAATGATGAGCAAATGGCACGGGCTCGGGATGATCTTGAGAGGAAAGAGGCCGAGCTTGAGGAGAGAGAGGCCGATCTTGAGACCGAGAAGGAAGCCATCCGCCTTGAGGGGGTTGGCGACTGTGCTGAACTGATACCGATGGTGCTGCCAAGTCTGAATATGGATCCTATTTATGTGGCCATCAGCTTTTGTAAGGGGGATATTTCCGAAGAGGAGTTCCGGAAGTGGCTCCCTCCCCCTATCGAGGAGGTGATGGATCCCGACCCGATTTCGGTCGTTTCGGCTTCTGGGGCTTTCCAAGAGGAATGACCTGATGTTCCTGCCTCCGGCGGGGATTGCCTTGAGATCCCTCCTCCTATCCCTGAAGCAGTGGTCTCTCATGCCGTCGAAGTTGAAGCCGCAGTTCCTCCTCCCGAGGTCGAGCCTATCCTCCCGCCGTCTGAGCCGTTTGAAGAAGAAATTCCTGCCCCTGTGCGGGCTGAATGAGAAAGGGTAACCCGACCGGGGCCCTGTGTACACTTACTTTTTGTAATAACTTTACAAGTTGTGTTTTGACATACATATATATATATATATTTATGTATATTTCTTATCTCTTTCTCTTTTTCTTTATGCTTCGTGTTATCCGAACTCTTTGAGATCATTCGAGGTTTAATCATGAGCCGGAGGGGCATAACCCGACCCCAAACTGAGTGAGACACTTGGCTCTGGGGGAATGTTACCTCCCCAGTCCAAAGAAACCGACTCGGTGGGACGTAACCCGACCCCGAGCTGAGTGAGACACTTGGCTCTGGGGGAATGTTACCTCCCCAAACCAAAGGAGTTGTCTCGGTGGGACGTAACCCGACCCCGAGCTGAGTGAAAGACTCGGGTTCTGGGGGAATGTTACCTCCCCAAACCAAAGGAGCTTGACTCGGTGGGACGTAACCCGACCCCGAGCTGAGTGAAAGACTTGGGTTCTGGGGGAATGTTACCTCCCCAAACCAAAGGAGTTTTGGCTCGGTGGGGCGTAACCCGATCCCGAACTGAATAACCAAGTGGCCTCGGCGGAACGAAATCCAGCCCCGAGCCGACTAATCAAATGGCCTCGGCGGAACAAAATCCAGCCCCGAGCCGACTAACCCATGGGACTTATTCAGAAGGGAAATGAATCAACCTTCGAAGCCCTACCGGATCTGGCATGGGCGTCCCCCTACCAGACCGGCGGAAAACAAAAACAAGTTTCTGGAAAATAAAAAGGCGGGGGTGACTTAGCACCTATCCCAAAATAAAAAACGTTTTGCAAAGACAAACAACAGCATGGATGCCTCGAGACAGCGTCCCGTCCGAGGTCTCCAAAACACAATTCTGAATCTTTCAATTCAGTGTCCCGGTGAACCAGGATTCGGATCAGAAGAGCGTTTGAATGGTAAGGGCACATCCTCTACACGTCGGTTCACTGGGGAGCCTGTGTATTGTATGAGGGCTCCTCCTAACCACGCTGGAGCAGGCACACGCCACAGGGGCACAACGCATCCCCGTGCTGTGTCTCTTTCGGATCCGGATGATGAATGGATCAAAGAGCGTCCGGACTACTAATGGTATATTCCTCCTTAGTTCCGGTATCACTGGAGCTAGCAATCGTCACGGGGGCATCATCATACCCCGTGCTATGCTTTCCCACGGATCCATTACATCGGGTATGTCTCTGGGGACCTCGAGCAAAGAGAGATACTTGGTTCTGGGGGAATGTTACCTCCCCAAACCAAAAGAGCTGACTCGGCGGGACGTAACCCGACCCCGAGCTGAATCATCAAAAGACCTCGGCAGAACGAAATCCAGCCCCGAGCCGAATGAACAAGCGGCATCGGCGGAGTGAAATCCAGCCCCGAGCCGAATAATCAAGTGGCCTCGGCGGAACGAAATCCAGCCCCGAGCCGAATGAGACAATCGGCCTCGGCGGAACGAAATCCAGCCCCGAGCCGACTTAATGAAGAGGCCTCGGCGGAACGTAATCCAGCCCCGAGCCGATTGAAACATTAATGGTATATTCCTCCTTATGTTATGCTTCTCGAAGATCTATGCTCTCTGTTTTTTTTTTGTATGGAGTCGAATGATTCTGGTGTGACTTTGTGCATTTTTGTGGTGGTATCTGTGGTCGGGCAGCTGCGAGTTTTGTGTTCTTTAGCTTTGGATCGTTGTTGTATGCATGTCCCCGAGTTTTTTTTTTTTTTTTTTTTTTTTTTTGAATATGGTTTCGAAAGTTCTAATCTGAGAGCGTTAGGAAAGAAAAAAGTTTTTTATTCATGCTCGGGGACATACTGCCCTTCTTACAACTCTCTGTGGGTCATTTTGAGAGAGGCTTTATGTCTTTGGATCCCTTTCCCTTTTGCTGTAAACAGATAGGAGGAAGGGAAAGTTTACTGGAAGTATTTCCTCAACATCTCAGCGTTCCATGGCTTTTTAATTTTGTGCCGTCCAGTCGCTCTAGGATGTACACTCCCGGCTTCACCACTTTTACCACCTTGTAGGGCCCTTCCCATTTGGCGCCCAGGGAGCCCTCCTCTGGCTTTCGAGTATTTAGGGTGACCTTTCTTAGCACCAGGTCGCCCATGATGAAAGTGCGTGTTCGAATTCTTTTATTGTAGAAGCGGGCCATCCTTTGTTGGTAGATTGCTGTTTTCATGGCCGTCCTTTCTCTCTTTTCTTTGATCAGGTCGAGGTGGTTTCTGATAAGTCATTCATTCTGTTTACTCTCGTAGTACTGAACCCTGTGGGAGGTCACCCCGATCTCCGCCGGGATGACAGCTTCATATCCGTATGCTAAGGAGAACGGGGTTTCTCCCGTGGAGTCCTTATAGGTTGTCCGGTGCCCCCATAGTACTTCTGGTAGTTCCTCGACCCATAGGCCTTTGCTGGATCCAAGCCGAGCTTTGTGGTTGGCCTTGATGGTCTTGTTTGTCGCCTCGACTTGGCCGTTTGATTTGGGATGGGATGGTGTGGCGAATCTTAGGGCAATCTGGAGGTCCTCGCAGAGTTTTCTGAAACCTTTGCTGTCAAACTGCTTCCCGTTATCAGTGATGATGGCTCGGGGAATCCTGAACCGGCAGACGATATTTTTCCTCAGGAATTCAGTGGCTTTTTTCTCAGTTATGGTGGATAATGGCTCTGCCTCCACCCATTTGGTGAAATAGTCTATGGCCACGATGGCATACTTCGCCTTCCCTTTCCCTTGTGGCATTGGCCCAATGATGTCTAGTCCCCACTGGGTGAACGGCCAGGGACTGAGCAGCGTGGTCAACTGTTCGGCTGGTTGGTGGTGGAGGTTTGCGTTTTTTTGACATCCTTCGCACTTGCGGGCCACTTCTATGCCGTCCTGGTGCATGGTCGGCCAGTAGAAACCTTGCCTTAAGGCTTTGAAAGTAATTGAGTGACCTCCGGCGTGGCTTCCGCAGATGCCCGTATGTATCTCTATGAGCACATAATTTGCCTCTTCTTCTGCAAGACATCTTAAGAGGGGGACTGAGTAACCCCGTCGGTAAAGTACCCCGTCGATTAGGGAGAATTTGGTGCTCTTGTATCTTAACTTTCTGGCCTCCGTTTTGTCCTCTGGTGTTTCTCCCGTTTCCAAGTATTTTCTGATGGGTTGCATCCATGATGCTTGGCTTTCTTTATCTAGAACTTCTACTTTAGATTCTCCCACGCTCCTTTCCCGGATGTAAATCAAATGGATTATCCTGGGGTGCTCGGCTTTTGTTGAAGAGGCGAGCCGTGCCAGGGAGTCTGCCTCACAGTTGTCCTCTCGGGGAATTTGTTCGAAGCGTACATCCCCCATCTTCTCTGTTAGCTTTCGTACTTCGGTCAGGTAGGCCATCATACTAGGCTCCTTCGCTTGAAATGCTCCCTTCAGTTGTTGAACGGCTAACTGTGAGTCACTCCTTACTACCACATTTTGGATCCCTAACACCGTGCACAGTCTCAAACCGTTGGTCGTTATGAAAGTGAATTTCAGGGCGAGTAGGATTTCTTCTCCTTTGTCGCTTTTTAGGACGATTCCCGTGCCATTGCCTTGTGTGCTGGCCGAACCGTCTACGGAAATTTCCCATTTGTCCTCGTCTATAGCCAGGGTCTGGGGGTCGGTACATTCGGCGACAAAATCTGCCAAGGCTTGTCCCTTTACTGCTGCTCTTGGGAGGTAGGCGATGTCATGTTCACTTAGTTCTACTGACCACTTTACTAATCTGCCGGAAACCTCTGGCCGCTGCAGAATTTGTTTTAGGGGGTGGCCGGTGTATACTTTGATAGGATGGGCCTGGAAGTAAGGCCGCAATTTTCGAGCTGCCGTAACTAGTGAAAGGGCGACTAGCTCGTGTACTGGATACCGGGTTTCAGCGTCTAAGAGGGCTTTGCTGATATAGTAGACAGGCTTCTGGATCTTGTCGGTTTCTTGTATCAGTACTGAACTTACTGCTCGGTCCGAAACAGCCAGATATAGGTATAATGTTTCACCCGGGAGTGGTTTAGCCAGGAGTGGGGGCTGCACCAGATATTGTTTCAACTGCTGGAAGGCTTCTTCGCACTCTGTCGTCCAGTCGACATCCTTTTTTGTTTTTTGGATTACTTTGAAGAAAGGGTGGCATTTGTCAGTTGCTCGTGATATGAACCGGTTGAGTGCGGCCACTCTACCGGTCAGACTCTGTACTTCTTTTACTGTTTTGGGAGATTTTAGGGCCAGTATTGCCCGGATCTTCTGTGGGTTTGCTTCAATTCCTCGGGCACTTACCATGTAGCCTAAAAACTTCCTTGAAGCTACCCCGAAGGTACATTTTTCCGGGTTGAGTTTCAGGTTGTGTTTTCTTAGAAGCTCGAAGGTCCTTTTTAGGTCGTCTATGTGGTTGCTTGGTTCTTTTGACATTGTTATCATGTCATCGACATAAACCAGCATTGTAATGCCGATGAGTGGTTTGAAAACTTTGTTTACCAACCTTTGGAAGGTTGCCCCAGCATTTTTTAGCCCGAAGGGCATCACTTTATAGCAGTAAAGCCCCTGATCTGTGATGAAGGTTGTCTTCTCTTCGTCTGCCGGGCACATTTTGACCTGGTTGTATCCGGAGAAAGCATCCATGAAGCTCAGTAATCCTTGACAGGCTGTGGTGTCTACTAGCTGGTCTATGTTCGGCAAAGGAAAGCTGTCCTTTGGGCACGCCCTGTTTAAGTCGGTGAAATCGACACACATTCGCCACTTGTCATTGTTCTTCCTGACCAATACCACGTTTGATACCCAATCCGGGTACCTTGCTTCCCTGATGAGACCTGCCTTTAGTAACTTCTCTCTACCTCGGCTGCTATTACTTTACTCTCTCTCTTGATTGAAGTTCCTTCTTTTTTGCCTGACCGGCTTGCGAGATGAGTCTACTGCTAGGCGGTGATTGATGAATCTCGGGTTGATCCCCGCATGTCTTGTATCCCCAGGCAAAGACGTCCGGGTATCCCTTCAGGCATTCTAGAAGATCTTGTCGTATAGACTTGCTCAGGCCTCCCCCTATCTTTATACTTTTCCCTGGCCCGTAAAGTTCTATCTCCTCCGTTTCCTCAGTTGCAGCGAGTCGAGCATTTTTGTTTGGCCGGGGCCCTGGGCTTCTGTCTTCTTCTTCTTCTCCCTAGTTCCTTTGTCGTTTTCGGTTGTCTTTTGTGATGCAGAGAGTTTCTCGTGAGAGAGTTGCGAAGCAGCTGCGAGCTGTTTTCTGGCTTCCGCACACAATTCCGATCCCCTCCCGAGTGGGGAATTTCAGTTTCAGGTGGTAGCAGGACATCGCGGCTTTTGTTTTCATCATGAAGGGTCGCCCGACGATGGCCTGGTAACTGCTCATGCAGTCTACTACAGTGAAGTCTGTCATGATCGTCCGGGTCCGAAGATGTGTCCCGACAGTTATTGCCAACTGTATCCTTCCTAGTGGGATGACGGCTGATCCTCCGAAACCGTATAAGGGAGTGCTATCGTTGGTCAGGGTTGCATATTCTACCCCTAGGTCATCCAGTGCTTCTCTGGAAATTATGTCAACCGCGCTCCCGGGGTCAACTAGGATTCTGTCCACCTCCGACCCGCTGATGACTGCCTTGATTATTAATGCATCGTCATGAGGAAACTTACTCTCCTCGGGTATCCTCATCAGTGAACATTATTGGTACCGACCGAATTCCCTGTAGCCATGTGACCTACTCTGTTTCTAAGACGTCTGGTCCCCGGGTTCTGCTGTAATCTTTCATTGACCGGTTAGAGTTTCCGGCCGGTGTTTTTCCTCCTGTGATGATATTGATTTGGCGGCCACGTGCTATTTGTCTGGCCGTCATGACCTCGTGGTCAATGTATTTGTTCAGGTACCCGTTTCGTGCTAGATCTTCCATTTGTTATCGCAGATCTTTACATCCGTCTGTTGAGTGTCCTTTGGATTTGTGGTGTACGCAATAAGCTTTTTGGTTCCTTTTGTCCGGGGGGAATCTTCTTTGGTCGGGTTCTACTAAGAGGCCTTTCCCCTGGATCTTCATGACAATTTTTCCCAGTGGTTTCTTTAGGGGAATGTATGCATCTTCCCCGACCACATGGTTTAATTGGGTCGGCGCCATTCTCTCTTGATTGTCTCGGTGCAGTGGTTTGAATTCTTTGTGCTTTGGGGGTGGTCTTCTGGATTCTCTTTCTGTTCGGCGGGGGGCGCCCTCCCTTGTGGTTCTTTCTCTAATGGTGCTCCCTTTTCGGGATACTTTCTCCTCGTTCTCTAATCAAACGAATTTTCGGGCCACCTCCAGGGCGGTGGCGTAGTCCGGGGTGTCTTGGATCCTTAGATGGGTCCATAGCCTCCCGAATTTCAAGGCTCCCTTCAAGCTTTCCAGGGCCTCGGGGGATTCATACCATCCGACTTCGAGTACCATATATGGTATCTTTCAATAAATATCTTCAAAGGTTCATCGTCTCCTTGTTTCATAAGCCTTAGTTCTCCAATTGTCTTTCTGGGGACACAAGCCCCCTTGAAGTGTCGTATGAATGACTTTCTCAGTTGTGCGAAGCTGTTGATGCTCCTTGGGGCTAGGCTCCTATACTATAGAATGGACGGTCCGGCCAGAGTTAGGGGGAACACTTTGCAGATGGCGTCCCCTGTTACCCCTTGCACCTCCATTAGTAGGACGAAACCTTCAATGTGGGTTTTGGGATCGGTATGGCCCTTGTATGGTGTCATGGTCGGCATGCTGAATCTTTTTGGGAATTTCTCTGATTTTATTTCTTCTGTGAGGGGGGACTCATCTTTGCCGTCCTGGATATCCCCTCTGTTTACATTGGGGTATACTCCCAATTTGACCAGCTCCTCCCGTAACCAAGATTTCATGCTGCTGTCTTTGGTCCCATGCCGCCCCCTGTGGTTTCTTTTCTTTCTGCTATCTCGGGAATGGTGCTTCTCGGGGTCGGTATCTCTCGTACTTTTTCATTATATTCTTTTCCTCTTCTCCGGGTGTTGTGAGGGCTATCGTAGGAGGAGTCTGGTGACGATTTGTCATCTTCTCCCTCCCATGTGTCCTCGGTCTGGGAATCTCTCTGCACTACCATGGATCTTACCCTGTAGGGTTCCCTCCTCCGGGGTCTATCATCTTCACTTGTATCGACAATTCTTTTTCCTTCTGCTATGTCGTTCCTTCGTCGGCTAGTCCCGGCCTCGAGTTTTCCATTGTGTGCTCTTTTTATCCTTTCCAACCGGTCTACTATGGTTTTTAGCAGAGTTTGGCTTTCCTCCCTTTCTTTCCTAAGGTTCTCCTCAATCTTCTCTATCCAATCTGCAGCCGAGCTCCCTAATGGTGGGTGGTTTCCGTCTTCCGCCATTGTCTCACTACGCGAGTTGCTTTTTGTTGATTCCCCACAGACGGCGTGCCACTGTTGACGGCTGATTTTGGTCTCATGGTAATATGAGAATATCACCTCCGAGGTAATCTTCCTTCAATAGTGAATTTGTTTGGTTATGGGGGACCAAAAGCAAATTTAGCGAGAGACAGATAAACACATCAATCGACAAAGAGATTTAACGTGGTTCGGTGGATTTTGGATCCGACCTATGTCCACGGACAAGAACAGGATGGTACTTTTTATTACTCCAATACACTTTTCAGGTCTCTTCTTTGTTTTTACAAATCAGAGCTTGATGATTCTGATCACTAATTTTTTGATGCCCTTTACACATACTCTGCCCTCCTATTTATAATAGTATAGAAATCAGACTCCTATTTGCATAAGAAATCCTATTTTGAACCTAATCTTCTCTTCTTGCAAGGATTCCAAGTCTAATTTTGCCTTCTATTTTCTTATTCCTTTTGGATTCTGACTCCATCTCCTTGTGAGAGTAGGATAATTTGTTTTATCTTATCCGCAAGAATAGGGTGCCGTCATCTTGAACACGTCTCGCCATCTGGTCGGTCTTCATGAGGTCGGTCATGACAATCTTTTATGCTGAGAGTGTTTCTGCCGACCTTATAGTGCTCGGTCATCCGAACAAAAGTGGTCGGTCTTTACATGTTGTGGTCGGGTCGGCTTTGATGATTTCAACCAGTCAGGGAATTACCCTTCTGTCCTCGTCGTGCTGCTTTAAATGTCATAGTGCCTGAAAACACCATCAACACAATGGAAATTGCATTTTATCATTTTGTAATTTGATTACTTATATATATAAATGATAAAAGTCCTTATGATTAGTTCCGGATTATAAGATATGAGACAGTATCAATCCATAACGGTTTAATCATTAAATATCCCTAGTTGTAGTATTATCAAGATTGAACATCTATAATGCGGAATAGACTAGTATTGCACTTGTGCGTGTTATGGAAGCGTAACAACATAGTTCTCATATATTTAAGTATTGGATATTTATGCAAGTGTGATATGAGGTTGTGTTTACCGATGGTACGGAAACAGCTTCGCTCTGGATAGACCCCGCAGAATCCCATTGGTAGTATGACTATGTGTCTATGGGAATCACCATCAGGGTAGGTGTATTTGGTCTTAACCTGAGACTTGCATCACTAGTACTTGCGACTATCAATACGCTTTGGTTTTGGACGTTCAGGACTTTAACAGGTTCTGTGTACGCCTCTTCTGGGTTTATTGAGAATCATAGTGTATTGGGTGTGATGTCAAGAAGGAAGTATCACTTCAGTCATATGGAGATGATGATCACGTAGGGATACAGAACTGGTACTCTAAATGGTTGCAACCATCGGGATAATATGACATGGTCATGATTATCCGATTAAAGAGACTTGTTGCTTGTAATCCGATATATGCTTCGTACGGGGCAGACACTATTCCAGCCTCAGGCCTTGCATGTGACATCCGATACTGGATCGCAATACGCAATACTATGTATACTACGCCTGACATAGATTATATATTCCATTAAGAATATTTCTGGAGAATTGGGTAGGCACGGTGCTTTGCTAGAAGCCAACCATGTCTCCTAAATCGGTAAAAATGTAGTACGAGGTACGTACGTGTTCGGATAGTCCGACGACCGGATTTACTGCCAACATATCTAAGGATCTCATGGGTCGATTCCTGAAGATTCACCGATCACGTATGATTCGAACATAATTAATTTAGGATTAATTACGGAGAGATTTTATCTGGGATAAAATACTATTTGAAGAGAGAGAATGATTAATTTAGAATTAATCGATAAAATAATATATTCGATATATTAAACGAAATTAGATTTCGACGTGGAAATAAAATTGGATTTTAATTCGGGCTAACAAATTGATTTAGAATTAATTCACGAACGACGTGAATAGTAATTTTGCTAGGCATAATTATTTAATTAAATTTGATTTAATTACGTCGCAACGGAAAGTTCGTTAATTCGGAATTAACGAACTCGAGCCCGGAAATAAAATTGGATTTTAATTATTTAATGCATTTTTACTTACCTGGCTCGCCAGCTGCCACTTGACTTACCTGTCACTTCGAACTGAATTGATCTGGTGTGAGGTGCTTCGACCCCAAGGTTCATCACTGCAAGATGCTACGATCTCTGGGAATCACTACCAAACTGCTGATGATTGGGCTTTGTTCCTGAGTTGTGTAGATAGTGGGCTTTCTTCCCTGGGCTTTGTTCCCGAACTGAATGTGATGGCGAGGTGCCTCGACCTCTGGGCTTTGTTCCCGAACCACATGTGGGCTTTGTTCCCTGAACTGTGTAGAGAGTGGGCTTTGTTCCCTGGGCTTTGTTCCCGAACTGAATGTGATGGCGAGGTGCCTCGACCTCTAGGCTTTGTTCCCGAACTGAATGTGATGGCGAGGTGCCTCGACCTTTGGCTTTGTTCCCGAACCACCTGTGGGCTTTGTTCCATGGGCTTTGTTCCCGAACTGAATGTGATGGAGATGTGCCTCGACCTGTGGGCTTTGTTCCCGAACCACCTGTGGGCTTTGTTCCCGAACTGTGTAGATATTGGGCTTTGTTCCCTGAACTGATTTGATTGTGCCATACCTGGCGTGCTAAACCCCACACCCGAGGTGTCGCGGTTGCTGTGAATTGAGTTGATCTGGTTGTGCCATACCCGGCGTGCTAAAACCCATACCCGAGGTGTCGCGGTTGCATCTACATACCTAGAGTGTCGCAGTGATATCTCCATACCTGGAGTGTCGTACCTGGCAAGCTAAACCTCACACCTAGGGTGTCGCGGTAATCCACAATGTCGTACCTGGCGTGCTAAACCCCGTACCTAGGGTGTCGCGGTAATCCAAAATGCCGTACCTGGCGTGCTAAACCCCGTACCTAGGGTGTCGCGGTAATCCACAATGCCGTACCTGGCGTGCTAAACCCCATACCTAGGGTTTCGCGATTGCGTCTCCGTACCTAGAGTGTCGCAATTGTGTCTGAGTGCCGTACCTGGCATGCTAAACCCCCTACCTAGGGTGTCGCGGTTGCGTCTCAATACCTAGAGTGTCACAATTGTGTCTGAATGCCGTACCTGGCGTTCTAAAACCCCGTACCTGAGGCGTCGCTGTGTTATCTCCATACCCGGAGTGCCGTACCTGGCAAAACTGATGTTGGTGTCTCCATACCCGGAGTGCCGTACCTGGCGAAACTGATACTGTGTCTCCATACCCGGAGTGCCATACCCAGAAAAACTGAAACTGGTGTCTCCATACTCGGAGTGCCATACCCGGCAAAACTGTAACTGATGTCTCCATACCCAGAGTGCCATACCTGGTAGAACTGAAACTGAAGTCTCCATACCCGGCTAGACTGATGCTGATAATGATGTGGGCCTTGCCCCCAGGGTGCCATACCCGGCCAGACTGATACTGATAATGATGTGGGCCTCGCTCCCCAGAGTGCCATACCCGGCAAGACTGCTACTGATGCTGATGTCTCCATACCCAAAGTGTCTCCGTACCCGGAGAGCTGATGATGCAGTGGGATCTCGACCCTGTGACGCATCCGGAACTGCAATTGATGTGTGGGCCCTCGACCCTAGGACACATCGTAAAAGCGATGATGAATGAATTCATGGCTCGCCAGCTGCCACCTGACTTGCCTGTTGTTTTGAACTGAGTTGATGATGTAGTGGGCCTTAGCCCTGTGACGCATCCTAATAACTGCAACCGACAACGGGGGCCTCGACCCTGGGACGCATCCCAATATCGCTGACAAAATGGGCCTCGACCTTGGGACGCATCCCAATAACTAATGATACAGTGGGCCTCGACCTTAGGACGCATCCCAATAACTACAACCGACAACGGGGGCCTCGACCCTGGGACGCATCCCAATACCGCTGACCAAATGGGCCTCGACCCTAGGTCGCATCCCAAATACTAATGATGCAGTGGGCCTCGACCCTGGGACGCATCCCAATAACTGCAACCGACAACGGGGGCCTCGACCCTGGGACGTATCCCAATATCGCTGATAATGTGGGCCTTGCCCTCAAACTGATGATGTGTGGGCCTCAACCCTGGGACTCATCCCCAAAACTGATACTGATGTGGGCCTCGACCCTGGGACGCATCCCTGAAACTGACACTGATGATATGTGGGCCTCAACCCTGAACTAATATTGATGTGGGCATCGCCCCAAAACTGATACTGATGTGGGCCTCGCCCTAGGACTCATCCTCAAACCTGATACTGACGTGGGCCTCAACCCTATGACTCATCCCCAAGCTGATACTGATGTGGGCCTCGACCCATGCTCCATCCTCAAACTGATACTGATGTGGGCCTCGCCCTGGGACTCATCTCTGAACCAATGCTGATGCGGGTCTCGACCCTGGGATTTATTCCTGAAAACTGCTGATAATGCGGGCTTCGCCCCCTGGGATTCATTTCAGGATTCATTCCAAAACTCTGACGATGTGGGCCTCGACCCTGGGATTCATTCCAAAACTCTGACGATGTGAGCTTCGACCCTGGGACTTATTCCTGAAAACTGCTGATAATACGGGCTTCACCCCCTAGGATTCATTCCAAAAATCTGACGATGTGGGCCTCGGCCCTGGGATTCATTCCCGGATTCATTCCAAAACTCTAACGGTGTGGGCCTCGACCCTGGGATTCATTCCCCAAACTACTGATAGTGTGGGCCTCGGTCCTGGGATTCATTCCTGAAACTGATGATGCTATGTTGCTGTTTTTGGTTGGCTTGTATTCGCCGCTTTCTCATTTTCTTCAACACCTGTGAACAAAAACAAAACAAAAAATGCATGTATGTGACGTGTATGCATGTATGCATGGATGTATTTCCTATTCCGATGGGATAGGTCTTTCTTGTGCTCCTCGGTGCTTCTTGCCTATAAATGTATTTTTTCGCCCTCTGGGCCTGCTTACAATTTCTTTCTGCCAGTTCTCTTCTGGTGATTGCTCAGTTTTCTTTGATCTCATGACTCAAGATTCCATTACGTCCCTTATTCGCGAGGTGGTAGACTGGTCGCCCCCAGACTTGGCTTAGCCTTCTACTCTCCGCTGTTTGTACTAGGTTAAGGTGGACCACGTGGTGGGGCCTTCTATATCATCATACTATACTACATGCTACGAAATAGTCCCCATAGTTATACATATCATTGTCCTCAAAGAATGCTCAGTAATGAAACCAGAGAACCTTCAAAACACTCGATGCAACTCAAATCCAAGTCTTTGAATAAATGATCTAAGCCAGACTCAAAGTATGTGTGTGCAAAGGTTCCTTCACAGCTTGATCCTTAAGTAAGCCAACTCAATGATTTCCTTTCAAAAATCAGGATCGATGGGTCAAACCAACCTAGATGTCTCAATTATGCTATGCAATTGCTTTCCCATGCTCAATGTGGTATGGTATTCTTTCTTTTTTGTCTCTCTCTTTTTTCTTTTCATTTTGAACTTTTTTTTTCTTTTCTTTTCTTTTTCTTCTTTCTTTTTCTTTCTTTCTTTTTTCTTTTCAACACACCTACCCTTTAAGGTAGCATTTCTCCTCATGGTGGTCCGAATACTCGCACATGGGTAGCTTCACGCTTATCGGTTATAGGTGGTTCATATTTTTTTTCTTTAGAGACTTTTCTTTCATTTTCAACCATACCACGCATCATAACATAAGCAAATCAAGATAGACATCTAAGCAAACGGTCATTCACCGACCTACAATTTCTTCAACTAGTCACCTTGCCAACTACTCAGGTTTTCACCGCTAAGAACCTGTAGTGAAGTGCTTACGAGTCTAACATAGATCAATCACTCAAAGTATCAGATAAAAGCACATTAAGAGTTTATCGTTTCTAAGATTTCACCCTAAAGCAAACGATTTCATCATCGAACTTATGCCTAACTATCAAGGACTAAAAAAACAACAATTTTTTTTTTCTTTTTTTTTTCTCTTTTTTTTTTCTTTACTTTTTTTTTCTTTTTTTTTGAAGGCCCCTCCAATGGTCTTTCTATCCTTGCCGTAAGGTTTTCCGTTTCTCGATTTCCTTTCCCTCGCTATCCATATTTGCTAAACTCCTTTTGATAAACCTTTTTTTTTCTTTTCTAACCCAACAGATATCTATGATGGCTTTTAAGACACGGGGTTAACATGATGCATGTATGCATGAGATGCATGCGATGCATGAGATATAATATGCATGTGGTTATCAAAAGCATAAAGAGGAAACTTCTGTAGGATATACAACTATGGTTCTCGTGCGGGTTTACGGGAGTGCGGACAAAGGCTCTCGCTGACGAAGGATTGCCCACAACTAGGACTCCCCATTCAAGGGTTCAAGCGACCAAGTGAGCGCATATTTTTTATACCTTACGGTACGTGTCAGCGAGTTACGGTGTGTGATTAAATGTCGAATGGATTCCCCCTTGTAGATTCCCCAGAGAGAGGGTGGAGAGAACTCTATTAAATACCCAAATCTCTTAGGCTCTTATCGTATTTGTGACAGGAATAAACAACGAGTCCTCCAAACTAGTCCTTCACAATGAGCTACGGAAAATGATTATCTCGGTGCCTTCACAGCTTTTCCTTATAGAAAGGTAGTGAATGAAGGAAGACACCAAACCATCACCTAGCTTCAACAATACCTTTGATTAAACTCCCTTAACCCACTATAGAAACGGTCAACTAAAGCACAAATCATACACATCACAAGACATGATTTCGGGGCCGATTCTCTACCTCCAGTGGAATCGCCAGACTGTAGGACACAGAACTTGACGACGCTATTCTAGGCTCGCGGCCTAGTTGGGAGCGCGGAATAGTCCGCGGAGGAACTAAACCGGAGATATAACATGGAGTCGCCACCCGGTGTGACCCGGGAAAATATGATTTAAGGACGCACTCACCCCTCGCAAGGGAAGACCTCAAACCGTTGGGTTCGGAATGGTCTCTTACTTATGTCACTCGTGATAATATGATTTGTGCAATAAACTAACCGAATCTACTCAACATTCATGCTCAAGGGTAACCTATCTCTAGTTTGTATTTATCGAAATAACTCATAATCTAAGTTTGCATGCTTGGAAAGTAAGTCATTGAACGGCAAACACAATACCACACAATGAGCATATTGAACCATCAAACAAAATAAACAAATAACTATTCAAATATAAACATAAAACTAAACAAAATATCATGCCTAAAAATGACGTAATCATGCTTTGGAAATAAATAATAAACTAGGCTAATGCATACTTTAAATAATAAATAAATAACCTACAAACTATATCATGCTCAAATACAAGTTTGGATGAGACGAAATACGTGTCTCTTAAGTGATACGTGGCGTTGTATCCCGAGTACAAACCACACTACCGTCCATTCGGATTCGGCTACGGAATTTACGTCCGGGTTTCCATCCTATATACCAAAAAAGGGAACACATATTCCGCTCATCCAACAATCACATCATGCCTTAAACGACTCTCATGCGATAATATTTTTAAAATAAACAAAATAAACGAAAGATAATAAATAAAAAGGTGCCCTCAGGTCTAACCTCTTTTGTCGTCTCAAGAAAGGGTGTTACACGTCCGTTGGAAGGGTGAATGATCCGCAACTCTTTTGGTTCGCTAACTCAACGTCTTTCCTCGCTGTTTTGCTGTTCGAACTGCTGTTTTTACTCCGTTTCGCTGCTTTTTTACTACTATTTTTGGTTGTTTAAGGGACTGTTTTGGTGGTTTTTGGAGGCTAGAGGGTGCGTTTTTAGGTGCTTTTAAGGGGGGTTTTATGCAGTTTTTTGGTGCAGTTTTAGGGTGTTTTCTGGGCTGTTTTAAGGGGTGTTGGCTGTTGTTTTGGTGGTAAAAGAGGTGCAGTTTTGGTGGTTAAACAGTGCAGTTTTTTGGACTGCAGGGAGACGATTTCAGTGGGCTATTTTGGCATTTTTTGAGGGGCTGTTTGCATGGGGTTTTGTGGTGTGCTATGTGGCGTGAAGGTTTTATGGCGTGAATGGTCAGGGGCATGAGCTGAGGCTAATGTGTGTGGGGGGGGGGGGGGGGGTGGCTTCGTGGGAGTGTTTATGGCAGTGGTGAGTGGCGTGAGTTGTTATGGGGCAGAGAGGGGCATGTGGCGTAGATTGAAGGCTTAGGGACGTGTTTAATGGCTTATGGTACGTGGAGCAGGCTGTTTCGAAGGCTTGTGGGTATAACATGAGTAGAAGGCAGTTTAGGTTAGTGAGTGGTAGGGATTGTGCGTGGATGGACTGGGGTTATTGATGCGGCTATGGGGTTTATTTCTGTGTGTCTTTTGTGAGAGTCAGCCGGGATTGGAGAGAATGGCAGGTTTAGGGTTATTATTTTGTGTGAGTCTGCCAGGGTTTAATGTGTTGGGTTAAGGGTTCTTTTTATAGGCCATGGGGGGTAATCCTTGTTGGGGAAGGAAAGGATTTTGTGTATTAATGGGGATATATTTTTAATTAAAATGTGATAAGGGAAATCTTTAATTAAAGAAAGTGATTTGATTTATTCTTTTTAGTTAAGGATATGATTTATTTAAATTGGTATGTGATTTAATTAAATTAGGAAGGTGATTTGTTTTAATTAAATTGGATTTAATTTAATTTAATTTGATTTTATTTAATTTGTGACATGTGTTTTAAATGTTTAAATTATTTGGATTGGGCTTGGGCGAAATGGGCTTGGTGTGTGGTTTTAAAACGGAGGTCCAACAATAGAACCCGCAGCTACTCCAGCGAATTAAATCCAACAATGTGTCAATTCTTGACTCTTCCCTTCCGACGTCCGTTTCCCGCGGCTTCCAAAATTAAAGAGGTAGTGTCTTCATACGAGACTCATCATTGGGACTTATATGCAAAAATGCAGTGCCTACACCAAGCTTTCACCGATTGTATTATGGGAATATCATTTCCAAGAAATGATACATCGTCATTTTATTCAGGACAATCACTGTCAGTGCGCTCCCACTAACCTCCTTATATACACAAGAATCATACACCATTATGATTACATCAAAACGATATAGTTCCAAGAACACAATGCTTCCTTCAATCCATAAATGGATCGAATAACGTGCAAACCTGATGAGTGGTAAATCTATCACTATTTCCCACCCATTTAACCTTATATTTTGTATATTTTCTTGAGTCTTGTGAATATTTTGATGTGTTTTGTGTTATTTTGTAGATAAATAAAGTTTCAGGACATTCTGGAGGTGATTTGGAGCAAAACAGGAAAAATTGGCAAAAAAAAGGGCATTTTGGTCATTTCCCGCGTCGCGACGTCCAAGCCTTTAGCGTCGCGACGTCTAACATGCACCAGAGTTTGCTAACGTGCGCCGGGTCAACAGATCAGAATTTGAGAAGTTTGACTTTGCTAACATGCGCCGTGACACGTGTCACCATCACATCCGGTCCGCTAACGTGCGCCGTGCCACGTGTCATCATCCTACGGTGCCGACACTCTCAATTGCCACGTGTGCCACGTGTCATCCATGTCATCGCCACGTCATCGGTCACCGAGTCAACTATGCCACGCGTCGTGCCACGTCATCATCCACGTCAGCAGGTCAACCGAGTCAACACGCCACGTCATCATCAGCCAATCACGCTGTGACACGTGTCGCAATCCTACGGTGGCGACAATTGATCTCAGCCGCCTTGCCACGTCATCGCCACGTCAGCATAATAATTGAGCTATAGCCGCCACGCCACGTGTCGCCTTATCCTCTTAGCCGCCTCGCAACGTGTCAAGCCCTCATTATGCCACGCCAACTGTTCCAGCGTAGCGACGCCAAAGGACTTTGCGTCGCGATGCCGGAAGCTTACCCGCGCTTATAAATTGAGCTCGAGATTTCAGTTTTTGTTGTACCATTCTCTCTCACTTCTTTGATGTAATTAGAGAGTTCTTCTCTCTCTAAGTTTCGTTTTAATTTTTAGTTTTTAGTTTTGTAATAATTTTAATTACGTTTTGTAATAATAGTAATTTAATTTTTACTTTTTACTTTTTACAGTTTTTACTATTCACCATGAGAAGGTAACTTCCCCAGCTAGGGTGAAAGGTAATTCTTTTACTGTTACTATTTAGATTAATCTCCCTTAAAAATAATATATTCACTATTTAAAATACTGACTTAAAAAAGATACCGCTATATTGGCCAGTTGGTAATTTAATTTTAATCTGGTTTAAACCTGACTAATAAAGGATACCGCCAGATTGGTCGGTTGGTAATTTAATTTTGATTCCGCCTTTATGGCTGGTTGGGCTTAATTTGACTTAATCAGGATACCGCCAGATTGGTCGGTTGGTAATATTATCACAAGTTTATATATTATTTTATGGGAGATATCTAAATTAGTAGTAGTAAAAGTAATTCCTTTTACCTTAGCATTTTATTGTAATTTACTTCTCAGCTTTTACTTTATGTCTTTTACTTTTATGTTTTTACTAGACCTAGTTATGTGTTAGTTTTCTGAGGTTGATGATTTTAATATCACTGGTTTATAAGGAGTTATTTTATAGTTTGGGTAATTTAAAGGTTTACTTATTAAGTCTTAAGCTTAATGCTTCTTTTGTCTGATCACCAATAAGATTGATGTGGTAAATCTAAAATGAACTATACATAGGGATTTTAGGTTTCAGCCTTAGACTTACTAGCCCACGATCTTCCTTGAGGATAGATAACCCTTTAATAGATTTCCTTACAGGATAGGAATATACCTGTCGGGCGGGGGTAGCCATAATTGGAACTTAAACTTAATGAATCCAGATAATGTTGTTGACATAGACATATGGTTCAATTGGGTTAAACTGGGTATTTGTGTCTGACCATCGACAGAGGCTTACACATAATTAGTGTTCCAGGTTAATAAATCATATATTACCCAATTTTAAGATAACCACTTCATTTTATAATGATATTAAAAGAAATCACAACCTTATATCTTTGTGTCTTTTGTTATTTTCCTTAGTATTTTCTTTTGTCTTTTTATTTATTTATTTATTTTCTAAAACCACTTTCAACCAATCAAACAATCATTCTCTTCACCCTCAATTAGATATTTGTAAATAAATAGATTCAATAATTAATAACAATAGTAGAATTAAGTCCTCGTGGGATCTATATTTTTATACTACTTGAACATACGTGCGCTTGCGTTATACGTGTGTGTTTACGCCGGTCAAGTTTTTGGCGCCGTTGCCGGGGACTTATTTTTCTTGAGTTATTAATTTTGAAGCTATCCAATTTACTTGTATCTACTTTTCTTTATCTGTAATTTTTATTTCTTTTGTTTTCAGGTTATTAAAAAAATGGAACATTATTGGGAGATTGAGAGATTACGAACTTTACAAGAAGATACAACCCCAATTCTGGGAGCAACAGTCCTGTTTTCTGAGGCCTGTTGTACAGCCCAACAATTATCACTGGATGCCAGAACCAAGTAATACTACATTTTCTCATCAGAATGCAATGGAGAGATGTGACATATGTAATGGTAACCACCCAAGTGATTATTGCAAGTACAACTACAATCCAGGGTGACAGAGCTATCAAAATCATTCATGGTATGAAGAACCATCACATTTCACAGAGCCACATCTTCCATCTTATCCACCATCTATCTTTGATCTTCATCAAGAACCAGAACCATCCGAGGAATATCAATTGATTCACATGTTCAAAGAACATGCAGCTCGATTTGATGCACAAATTCAGAGTAACGCAGAATCCATACAGAGAATGACAGATCAGATCAGACAATTCACAGAAAACCAGAACTACATACCTCAAGAATCAGTTTCAGATGACACTGATAAAGCCTTCAATTACCAATCATTTCACAATGACACTTCAACAGAGGAGGAGGCTGAGCAGTATCAACAACCAGAGGTATCAGTTCGGGAGCCCGAACCGGCAAAGTCTCGATTTGATTTTTATTATTCAGATTCTGACGAGGATGAAGCTGAAATATTTGTACCAACTGCATCAAAAATTGAGGATGTAATTCTGTATCCTCAAATTGAAGATCTTGGAGATTCCATTGCACAAATGTTTGATGAAGATCTACCTGAGCCAATCATTTCACTCAGATCAGAGGATGAATACCTAAAATCTGACATTTCTTTTCATCCTCAGGTTGAAAATTTGAAACATGTATTTCACAGATGACATGAAGAGCTGAATATGGAAATTTTCAAATACATATGTGAAGAAAAGGTGGAGCAAGAAGCAGAGCAAATGGAGGAGCAACTGTCTGACCTTAATAAAGATCCAGAGCATTCAGGAGAAACATCGCTGTTTTGGGGAGTACAAATCAAAGATATCACCCAGAAGCTTGACAGAATGAAATTTCCATTCCAAGTCAAACATCATACGAGACCTCCTGATTTTCTTTCTTTCTTTTCAGGAACCACTGGAGCAACAAAGATTAAAAAGGTAGCACGAACACAGAATGAGACAAAACTATTTTTGCCACTGTACCGTTGGAAGAGACCCTTCAAAAGCAACGCTCACGGGATTGTCTTTAATCGGAATCCAAAACGACATTGAAACCTCCTTAATATATGAATTTCAGTCACGTCTGGCTGAAGATGAAAAATTTAGCACTAGCAGGGAGGCAACCCATGCAATTTGTTGTAATTTATTTTCATATTTTGTGTGAACTTTTTAATTTTGTGTGTTAGTTTTGCAGGAAAAATAAAAACGGAATTTTTCAGGACAAAACAAGCCAGTGGAAGCGAGATTTTCATAAAATAAAAATTTGACAAAATCACGAAGATACAAAGTCAATCCAGAAGAGACGGCAGAGTAAGGATTCAGCTATTGAGACGCGTCCCTATGGATTTATCCGTCGCAAGACATAGTTCTGCCAAAAAAAAAACCCTATTGACCGAGTGTCGCGACGCTAGGCAATTTTCAGCGTCGCGACGCTGACTCAATTCAGAGACACAAAACAGGGCGCTGGCAGCATCTCCTTTCACTCTTCATCTTCTTCATCCTCAACCACCGACCACACAAAGCCGAAACTCACTTCCACAACACCAAATCACCACCAGCCGCACCAACAACCACCATCAAACCAAGATCCACCCCTTGCCGTGACCGAAACCCACCAGCCACCGAACCGAAACCGAGCCGTGTAAAACCACCACCACCGAGAGATCTACCGCCGATTTCACCACTGCAGAGCCACCACCGCCGAGAACCAACCAAACCAACAAAACAAACCGAGACCCATGGCCGAGCTTCCAACCTTCGACCAAGATTCACCCAATCCGAGAGCCATCACCGAGATCCACCCAAACAGAGACCGAACTGAGCATCGCTGGAATTGGACCACCACTGAGCCGAGCCGAAGCCATTACCTCCACCACCGTAAGACCTCGTCGGAATCAACCACAGCACACATAGCCAAACCAACACATAACCGAATCCACCAAGCCACTGTCGTGTCTCACCACCAATGCCAACCCACTGCCGAGACCCAACCCACAACCAAAACCGAGAAGCAGCAAATCAACCCAAGTCCAAGCCGATCCGTATCCTCCATTGCCAAATCTGGAATTGACGGTAAAATTGATAAAAAAAAAATATTTGATTTGGTAAAATTGATTTGGTAGATTGAAAACTTGGATGATTGGTTATGTGATTTGAGTTGTGGAAGTTTTGATTGATTATTTGATTCGTAGTCGTGGGGGCGAAGAATTGAATTGGGGTGTTTGTGGATTTGATAGATTTAGGTTGTGTTGGATAATCAGAAATTCAGGGGAGACTCTGCCGGATTTTCTAACAAATACCGAAGTTGGGCATTGTGTATTGATAATTTTTAGGGTGAATTAGGGGAAATTTTGAGTTTTTAGAGGTGATTCTGCCAAAATTTTTACTAAAAAAAATGGTCAAATAGCGATTGTGGTAAGAACCGTAATTTGGGCATAAATCTTAATCGGTAATTTTTCCTGTGAAATTTCAGTTAACCAGGTATTATCGTCTAAACTCTTCTTTTACTGTTTAAGACATTAAGGACAATGTCTCATTTAGGTTTGGGGGAGGGAATTAGTTGATCATAGTACCTTGTTTTTAGTTTGTGTGTTGTTTTTATTTTTAGTCCAAAATTTTTCGAAAAATACAAAAAATTGAAAAATTTTCAAAAATTACAAAAATATTTTGTGTTTTTTGTGTTTTGACTAAAAAGGTGAAATTGGTGAGAGGTAGCCGAGTAAGGAATTTCTACTCCTGAGACGTATCTCAAACCTATTTCAAAAACAAGTTAATTTTTGTTTATTTCCTTTTGAATTATAAAATTTGTGAATTCTCCATAAAACGGACTAAAATGGATCTTCTTATGCTCAGTTGGCAGGTATTATCAACATACATGGAAACATACAGACATGAGCTAAAATTGAAAAGTTTGTAATATTCAGTGCTCTAGTTTAATTGGAGGAAACATCTCAAAAAGCAATTGGGTAAAAAAATAATAAAAAAAAAAAAAACGTCCGAGATCCGAGTTATTAAGTCTGTAGGGTGGTTTAACACCTAGTGCCCTAAAACCAACTGGTTTGGGAGTCATTGGCCAAAGCTCGCTACATGGATCAAAGATGCTGTAAAAATATATATATATGAAATCTGAGTAATTAAGTCCGTAGGGGTGCTTTAACACCTGGTGCCCTAAAACCAACTGGTTTGGGAGCCACCGACCTAAAGCTCGCTACATAGATGGAAGATATTGTATATAAATAAAAAATAGAGAAAAATCAAAGAAAAAATCAGAAAAATGAGAAAAAATTATTCCATTGCTACCAAAAGGTGTGAAATCTGATAGAACTTTAGGACAAAAATATTACTCTCTTATCAACTGCACTTATAACTGCTATGGGCAAAAATGAGTTGTTTAATATTACGTTGGCTGTGTTTATGAAGAATGGTAAAAATGATCAGAGAATTTACTTATTCAGTAATTTAGAAAGAAACAAAACAACTAGTAACTTTGAGTAGAAGTTTCACTTGATTAGTCACTAACTTCTTTATTCTCTTTTCTCTTGTTTTTTTGCTTTTGTGTGCATTAGTTTTAACTACCTTTTTACTTTTGTAAAATGTTTGTGGGTATCATTGCTGTAAACCCTCACGAGACTACAACTCGTCCACTAGGGACACCTAGGGGTTTAAAAGCTAGTTGCATATGCTAAATGCAACCGTGATCCCTACGAAAGTGGCTTAGTTAAATTTTAAAGATGTTTATGTTATTTTATTTTATGTTTTGCTCGAGGACTAGCAAAATGTTAGGTTTGGGGGTGTGATGAGTGGTAAATCTATCACTATTTCCCACCCATTTAACCTTATATTTTGTATAGTTTCTTGAGTCTTGTGAATATTTTGATGTGTTTTGTGTTATTTTGTAGATAAATAAAGTTTCAGGACATTCTGGAGGTGATTTGGAGCAAAACAGGAAAAATTGGCAAAAAAGGGCATTTTGGTCATTTCCCGCGTCGCGACGTCCAAGCCTTTAGCGTCGCGACGTCTAACGTGCACCAGAGTCTGCTAACGTGAGTCGGGTCAACGGATCAGAATTTGAGAAGTTTGACTTTGCTAACATGCGCCGTGCCACGTGTCACCATCACAGCCGGTCCGCTAACGTGCGCCGTGCCACGTGTCATCATCCTGCGGTGCCGACACTCTCAATTGCCACGTGTGCCACGTGTCATCCATGTCATCGCCACATCATCGGTCACCGAGTCAACTATGCCATGCGTCGTGCCACGTCATCATCCACGTCACAGGTCAACCGAGTCAACACGCCACGTCATCATCAGCCAATCACGCCGTAACATGTGTCGCAATCCTACGGTGCCGACAATTGATCTCAGCCGCCTTGCCACGTCAGTGCCATGTCATCGCCACGTCAGCATAATAATTGAGCTATAGCCGCCACGCCACGTGTTGCCTTATCCTCTTAGCCGCCTCGTAACATGTCAAGCCCTTATTATGCCACGCCAACTGTTCCAGCGTAGCGACGCCAAAGGCCTTGGCGTCGCGACGCCGGAAGCTTACCCGCGCCTATAAATTGAGCTCGAGATTTCAGTTTTTGTTGTACCATTCTCTCTCACTTCTTTGATGTAATTAGAGAGTTCTTCTCTCTCTAAGTTTCGTTTTAATTTTTAGTTTTTAGTTTTGTAATAATTTTAATTACATTTTGTAATAATAGTAATTTAATTTTTACTTTTTACTTTTTACAGTTTTTACTATTCACCATGAAAGGTAACTTCCCCAGCTAGGGTGAAAGGTAATTCTTTTACTGTTACTATTTATATTAATCTCCCTTAAAAATAATATATTCACTATTTAAAATACTGACTTAAAAAGGATACCGCTATATTGGCCGGTTGATAATTTAATTTTAATCTGGTTTAAACCTGACTAATAAAGGATACCGCCAGATTGGTCGGTTGGTAATTTAATTTTGATTCCGCCTTTATGGCTGGTTGGACTTAAATTTGACTTAATCAGGATACCGCCAGATTGGTCGGTTGGTAATATTATCACAAGTTATATATTATTTTATGGGAGATATCTAAATTAGTAGTAGTAAAAGTAATTCATTTTACCTTAGCATTTTATTGTAATTTACTTCTCAGCTTTTACTTCATGTCTTTTACTTTTATGTTTTTACTAGCCCTAGTTATGTGTTAGTTTTCTGAGGTTGTTATGAATTTTAATATCACCGGTTTATAAGGGTTATTTTATAGTTTGGGTAATTTAAAGGTTTACTTATTAGTCTTAAGCTTAATGCTTCTTGTTGTCTGATCACCAATAAGATTGATGTGGTAAATCTAAAATGAACTATACATAGGGATTTTAGGTTTCAGCCTTAGACTTAATAGCCCACGATCTTCCTTGAGGATAAATAACCCTTTAATAGATTTCCTTACAGGATAGGAATATACCTGTCGGGCGGGGGTAGCCATAATTGGAACTTAAACTTAATGAATCAAGATAATTTGGTTGACATAGACATATGGTTCAATTGGGTTAAACTGGGTATTTGTGTCTGACCATCGACAGAGGCTTACACATAATTTAGTGTTCCAGGTTAATAAATCAATATATTACCCAACTTTAAGATAACCACTTCATTTTTATAATGATATTAAAAGAAATCACAACCTTAGATCTTTGTGTCTTTTGTTATTTTCCTTAGTATTTTCTTTTGTCTTTTTTTTTATTTATTTATTTTGTAAAACCACTTTCAACCAATCAAACAATCATTCTCTTCACCCTCAATTAGATATTTTTAAATAAATAGATTCAATAGTTAATAACAATAGTAGGAATTAAGTCCTCGTGGGATCGATATTTTTATACTACTTGAACGATACGTGCGCTTGCGTTATACGTGTGTGTTTACGCCGGTCAAAACCTGTTTGCTTGTTTTGGTACAACAAAACATCAGGATGTTGTAAAAATCCTCCAAAAGGTTTCCGTTTAAGGAAAGCGATTTTGACGTTCAGCTGCCATATTTCATAAATGAAACATGCAACATCAGCAAGCATTATCCAAATGGATCTAACCATGACAACGAGTAAAAGGTTTCGTCGTAATCGACACAATGTTGATAATGATACCTTTTCGCTACAAGCCTAGCTTTGTATGTTGGTATGTTGCCATCCATGTTTATCTTCATTGAAGACTCATATAGTACCAATAGGCACAATGCCTTTCGGTACAACAACCAGAGTCCAAACTTGGTTGTGGAATCCATTTTGGACATCATGGCACTTTGCCATAATATGAGTCGATACCTTGTATCACTTCCTCATACGTAGTCAGTTCGTGTTCCTCAATAAGATTGACATCTTTATGAGGTGAGATCAGAAACCCATACATCCCAGGTTATTTTCTGACTCTCTCCGACTTACGCAGTTCTTGTGTATTCGAAGATTGTGGTACAGTTTCATCCTTGATGAAGTGTTTGTGTTCCATTAAGGAATCGGTGCCTGGAACAGTATTACTCCGATTTTCATCGAGTTTTTACTTTCCTCCCACTTACCACTGCATATAGGTATTCCTCTTAGGAAAACCGCATGGCGAGCAACAATTACATTGTTCTCTTATGAGTTGTATAAGTACTATACTTTGGTTACCCTAGGATAAGCTACAAACTAGGCACTTATCCGATTTGGGTTCTAGTTTGGTATCATCCAAACATATGCCTAGCATTCCCAATCTTCAGGAATGAGAAAACCCGGTTTCTTTCCTATTCGTATCTAATATGAAGTCTGTCCAATAGATTTTCATGGAACCTTATTCAAAATAAGTATTGCACTGTTTAATGCGTATCCCTAGAAGGATAATGGTAGCTCAGAGCGACTCATGATTAACCTTATCATGTCCAATAAAATTCGGTTTCTCCGTTTGGACACATCGTCAAATTGAGGTGTTCCGGGAGGAGTCTACTGTGAAAGAATACTATACTCTTTCAAGTAATCGAGAAACTTATTGCTCAAGTATTTTCCATCATGGTCTAACCATGACGGTCTGATACTCTTGCCGATATGTTTGTCTACTTCGTGTCGAAACTCTTTGAATTTATCAAAAGTTTCCAATTCGTGTTTCAAAAGAAACACATAACCATAACGCGATACCACATCCGTAAAGGTTACGAAGTGTTCATATCCACCTCTAGCCTAGCTAGATATGGGCCCATTTACGTCACAATGAACGAGGGCTAACAGATCGGTGGCACTTGCACTTTTACCAAGTAAAATGTGTTTTAGACACTTTGCCTAATAAACTAGATTCGTAGACATCATTTGAATAGAATCAAATCTGTCCTAGTACCCACTCTTCAAAAGTATGGATATACGAGTCTTGTTTAATGTGTCTCAGACAACAATGCCACAAATAAGTCTCATCTGATTAATTCAGTTTGAGCTATTTGTTTGTCATGTCATACGTTTGAGATTCATTTATATTCAAAATATAAATACTGTTATTCACATCTAATGTGTTTATCTCAATATCATCTTTATAAAATAAAACACTTTAGTGTTCTAGAATATAAAGGTATACCCGCAACGAGTTATACTCTGATATACAGATAATATTTCTAGTCGAACTAGGTACATTTTAACAGTTTCCTAATTTAAGTACACACCCGAAGGGTAGTTCCTAAACTTAGGTTTCTACAAATAAAAAAGCGACTCTTGTCCCGTTTCCAATACGCAGATCAATCTTAATTGAAGTCAGTATTCTGCTAATCAGCAGATTCCGCACATCAGTACATATCTTATGTACCACACCTAGTATCAAAAATCCAATTTTGAAACTAATAGTGAACATGTTTATGACAAACATACTTGAAGCCGGAGCCTTGCCCCTCTTCACTTCCTTCATGTCTGCCTTGTCTATATGACAGTCACGCTTCCAGTGACCATGTTTTCCATAATTTAGGCAGACATCTTGGGATATGTCCTTTGTCTTCCTAGAAGACTGTGATGATTTTTCCTTTGCCCCTTTTAGAAGCTCTGGCTTTGCCTCCTAGAGCATAGCCATCAACTCTCCAAGAGTTTACTCTTGGTTCATAATGATCCTGCCCCAGCTTTCGGGTAGAGACTATAAGATCAAATCTTTGGTAGTCTCGGCCACGTAGGTAATGCCCAGCTAACCTAGCTGATCGATGTCAGCAATCATCTGCGACACCTAGTGCTCGACAGATGTACCCTCTGAAATACACGAGCTTAAGAGCTTCCTTTTGCAATTTGTACTTCTAAGATCTAAGAATAAATCTATGAAGATCTTTAATTTCATCATCATGGTACAATGATCTAATCCTTAATTTTGACGATGGAATTAAAGTGTCATTGTATTTAGCATAATGGATTTAGCACTAAAGTTATCATCACATGAATATTCCAAATATCATGTTCTACTATTTGCTCAACTCCGGGCTTAGGCCCAAGAGGTTGCTCTATCAAATAGAGTAACTTTTCAGTTCACAGGACTATCCTGAGGTTTTATTCCCAATCTGAAAATTAAAGCCGCTTAAAGACATTTTCACCCAGGATTATGTTTTAAACGCTAATCTTTCATTAATCTTGATTTCAATAGTCCAACTATCTAATCAACGATTTCGGTACTATTGAATATAATGATTACTATAGTCTAACTATATAATCAACTATAATTTTATTGGTTAAATTCAAATATATTGATTATTATAATCCAATTATATAATCAACTATAAATTGAAGTAGTTTGAATACAGTCCAACTGTTTAATTAAAAAAACGATTAAATATTAGTCCAACTAATATATATTTTAATTATTGACGAAAAATTGAAATGAGCTCGTATTGGCAAGTATCTAGACGAAATTGTAAATTTAATACTTGCTCCCACTATTTTTCGGCGAGCCTCTAACCCTCTGTTGAGTACTCAGGAAACCTTGTTTCCTAGTGGGCTAGGATCCCGTTAAATAACACACAACCTTGACTTTGGCCAAAAAGCCGTATGATATTTAAATAGGTAGATCCCTAAGATCAATTTGATCTCATCCAATTCCTAGATCCAGTAGGCTGACATCCAAGTCTGAAACATATATATAATATATGCCAATATATCCAATATATTGCCTAACCTTTTTCCTCTGAATCAATTAAGCCATGGCTTTGGCACAACAAACTTAATGATTCCAGTTAAGCGGGACCCATTGACATTGGAAAGCTTCGTAATCGATGTCGATGGACAAGAAGTGATCTTGACTTTGGCAAAAAAATCACAACTTGGACAAGACATGCGATATGGAACAAAGCCTTCATGATTCAAACACATCCGCGATGGACAAAGGTCTTGACTTTGGCCAACAAACCAGTGCCAATCTTGGATCTTGAGAATGAATCATTCAATGGAAGGAAAAACGCTTAATATTTGTTGAGGGTTTTTCACGTAATTGGCAACCAATTAATTATCTTTGATTAGGTCTCATCATACACCCTTAAACATGCATTCTAAAAGCATAATAAGGTGCGATAAATTAATAATGATATGTGGATGGATATTTAAAACAACTTTTTCTAGAACAAATCTCTTCATTTCCTCTCTCCCGCTAGCACAAATCTTACTTATACCCAATTACATAATACTTCTAAGGAAACCTCATTTACATTGAGGGGAATATGTGAGAAGAGAAATACAAAGAGTCAAGAGGTAGTAGGCTGGACACGCAGGTCCAATTTAATAAATTCTAAATTTATTACAACAATTTCCAAAATTACCCTCACACATCTAATATCCATCCGATATACATTATTCATACATCACATCCATGTATTCACACAAAGCATGTTATCAATCAATCTAATCCAATTAATTAATATGAAATTAATGACCATCCAATGTTCAAACAACGATTTGATTTGCGCGAGTCAAACTCGTTTTAAGAATAAGTACTTAAAGTACGAATTCTTGAATTATATTAAACTACAACATTAAATCCAATTTAATTTGTATTCAATACTAATTCTTCATTTAATTCTAAATTAAATAATTACACTTTTTAATGTGCCTTTACGACTTAGATTCTAAATCTAATCTTTACGGGTCTCAAAGCCCAATTAACATCCAATGTCAATTTAATTAAAGTCCAATGGGCTTTCAATTAATTTATAAGGCATGGACTTTGGCAACCAAAGCCCAATAAGGAATCACCCTTTTGCCAAAAATCAATTTAGACCCTTTAGGCCCAATTAAAATTTTAAAGGCCCATTTTATCATATTTGGACTTTATGGAAATGGTTTTAGGCCCAATTGGATCCAACCAATTAACTTAAACCAAACTTGGCCCAACCAAGCCCATTAAGCCCAAATACAACTTTATAAGCCCAATTCCAAATTTAGCCCAACTAATTAAATTACAAAATTCCAAATTTCACAATTCAATTAACTAAAGTGTATTAGCCATAATTAATTAGTCAAATTAACATTTCTAAAATACCAATTTACATAATTAATCATGCTTATAATCATCAACACATGTCCAACATTATTGAATCAAAAATCAACTCATTTTCATGCTTTGATGTCACGGTAATTTAGGGATTTTAAATCCGATTTCGATTTTAATCCAATCAAATCCTAAATCAATTTATCCCAAGTCTTTCAACTCATCCAATGATCAAAAGAATAAAATTCACCATGACATTAGGGCATACTTAACTTTCGGCCAAGCCTAATTTTTAGGGAAAATCTAATCCAATTCAATTTTCATCAAATTGAGCATGCATAACTCTAAGTTATCATCATTCAAGCATACTCAATCAATCAATTCATCAAATCATGCTCAAATCAATTTTATCCAAATTAAAGTTAAGAACCATACTTCCAATTTCATGCTTATCAAGGCTCTTGATACCATTGTTGGGTTTTCTAGGTCAAACCAAGATCATATTAAGCGATGAAAAGTGCGAATACATCAAACTAAAGTTGCAGAAATACTTACTTTGATCGGATTTGCGATGCGAAGAACACAAAACTTTTGCTCCATGGATGAAGCTCTCGGCCATGCCCCTTTTGTGCTCCTTGTGTTTCGGTCAACCACTCTTTGTGTGCTCCAAGCTCAAAGCTTTATGTGTGGATGATTCCATGCTCAAGGGTTTGTTTCCCTATCACCTTTGAATGACCTCTTTAGTGTGCTAGAACTTGGAAAAATTTGCCACAAATCCTTCATTTGCTTTCTTGCATCTCTCGGCTATTAGAGAAAATTGGAACCAAGTGTCGTGAGAGGGAGAGAGAGAAGAGATTAGTTGTGTTGTGTTGTGTAATCTAATTACACAAAATGAAAGTCAAATACCAAAAATAATAAAAATGATAAATGTCTTTCAAGCCATCACACTAGTGTGTTTCACACTCAACCACCTACCAACAACTTCCATCACATTAAAGTGATAAAGTTGACTAGTGATGTGACACGTGGGCCCCACATGATTCAAAATACGAGTGGGCCCGCAAACACTCCCGGGCTCGAGTTCGCTAATTCCGAATTAACGAATTTTCCGTTGCGACGTAATTAAATCAAATTAATTAAATAATTATGCCTACCAAATTACTATTCACGTCGCTAGCGAATTAATTCTAAATTAACTCTCGTTCGCCCGAATTAAAATCTAATTTTAATTTCACGTCGAAATCCAATTTCGTATATATATCAAATATATTATTTTATCGATTAATTCCAAATTAATAGTTCTCTCTCTTTAAATAATATTTTATCCCAGATAAAATATCTTCGTAATTAATCCTAGATTAATTTTCTCTCTCTATTAATTAATCCCAGATTAATAATGTGCGAGTCATACGTCATCGGTGAATCTTCGGGAAGCGACCCATGAGATCCCCGGATATGTTGGCAGTAAATCCGGTCGTCGGACTATCCGAACACGTATGTACCTAGTACTATGTTTTTACCGATTTACAAGACATGGTTGGCTTCTAGCAAAGCATCGTGCCTACCCAATTCTCCAGAAATATTCTTAAAGGAATATGTAATCTATATCAGGCATAGTATTCGTAGTATTGCGTATTGCGCGATCCAGTATCGGATGTCACATGCTAGGCCTGGGGCTGGAATTGTGTCTGCCCCGTACGAAGCACATATCAGATCTCTGGTAACTAGTCTCTATAATCAGATAACTATGACCTAGTCATATTATCCCGATAGCTGCATCATATAAGAGCACCAGTTCCGTATCCTACGTGACCATCATCTTCATATGGCTGAAGTGATACTTCCATCTCGACATCACACCCAATACACTACGATTCTCAATATACTAGAAGAGGCGTACACAGAACCTGTTAAACCCCTGGACAAACAAAACCAAAGTATATTGATTGTCGCAAGTATTAGCGGTGCAAGTCTCAGGTTAAGACCAAATACACCTACCCTGATTCGGACTCCCTTAGACACATAGTCATACTACCAATGGAATTCCGAGGGGTCTATCCAGAGCGAAGCTGTTTCCGTACCATCGGTAAACATAACCTCCTATTACACTTGCATAAGTATCCAATACTTAAATATATGATAACTATGCCGTTATGCTCCCACAAGGCGCACAAGCGTTATACTAGTCTATTCCGCATTATCGATGTCCAATCTCGATAATACTACGACTATGGATGTTTTAATGATTAAACCTTCATGGATTGACACTGTCTCATATCTTATCAATCCGGAACTAATCATATGGACTTTTATCATTTATATATCTTGGTAATCTATTTACAAATGATAAAATAGCAATTTCCTTTGTCACATAGTTAAATTGTACAACAACACAATGTTATGTACAAATAGTCATAATTGTCCAACATGGAGATGATGATCACGCAGGGATACAGAACTGATACTCTAATTTGTTGCAACCATCGGGATAATATGACATGGTCATGATTATCCGATTAAAGAGACTTGTTGCTTGTAATTCGATATATGCTTCGTACGGGGTAGACACTATTCCAGCCTCAGGCCTTGCATGTGACATCCGATACTGGATCGCAATACGTAATACTATGTATACTATGCCTGACATAGATTATATATTCCATTAAGAATATTTCTGGAGAATTGGGTAGGCACGGTGCTTTGCTAGAAGCCAACCATGTCTCGTAAATCGGTAAAAATGTAGTACGAGATACGTACGTGTTCGGATAGTCCAACGACCGGATTTACTGCCAACATATCCAGGGATCTCATGGGTCGCTTCCTGAAGATTCACCGATGACGTATGATTCGAACATAATTAATCTAGGATTAATTGCGGAGATATTTTATCTGTGATAAAATACTACTTGAAGAGGGAGAATGATTAATTTGGAATTAATCGATAAAATAATATATTCGATATATTAAACGAAATTAGATTTCGACGTGGATTTTAATTCGGGTTAATGAATTGATTTAGAATTAATTCACGAACGACGTGAATAGTAATTTTGCTAGGCATAATTATTTAATTAAATTTGATTTAATTACGTCGCAACGGAAAGTTCGTTAATTCGGAATTAACGAACCCGAGCCCGGAATGTGTTTGCGGGCCCACTCGCATTTTGAATTCAAGTGCGACCCACAAGTCACATCGCACATCACATCGCTTGTCACTTTAATGATGGAAGTCAAGTCACCTTTAGTGATTGACAACCAGTCACTATTCATGAAAGTGGTAGTTGAAAGCATTGAATGCTTATTTTCCCTCCAAATTGCTTTATGCTTTTTGGAAAAGCATATACCATTTTGTGTGTTGACTTTGGAAGTAGTAATTTGTTTTAGAAACAAAAGAAACAAAAACTCTCTCAACTCTCTCATGTTGGCTGAATCCTCCAAGGCTTAAAGGGAAAGTTTTGTTGCAATTTTTTCCAAAGCTAGCACTTGAAGAATCATTCTAAGGTGATAGGGAAACCAACTTTGAGCTTGGAATCACCATCAAAGCTTGGAGCTTGAAGATCAACAACCAAATGTGACCTTGGCCGAGCACTTCAAGAGATTATTATTTTTGGTGTTCAACGCATCCTAAAACCGTTCAAAGTGAATATGATTCCGCCATATCTCCTTTTGTATTCACATGTTTTTATGCTTAAATATGATCTTGGGAATGCCTTAGAAACCTACAAGGATGACCCTTTGAGCCAAAATGTGGCATTAGGCATTAGTGATATCGTGGTCTTAACCGTGAACCCTCCCATCCTTAGATATGATGGTTATGTAAATATATCAATGTAATGAACTTATTATTTTTTTTATTAATAAAGCTTGATTTCCATATCTCGTTATTCTATGTAGCTTCTTGTTGCCTCGAATCATCATATGGATGCGTGTTTACTTTTTTGTGCTACTTATTTTATAATTGTAGATGCTTATTAGCTATTATAACTTGCCATTATACTATTGTATGGAAACATTCTAATTATCGTGTTTTATGCATGTGGCCATCGAGAAGGTTGACTTGCGAGACATGAGCCTCGACAAGTGTTGCATGAGCCCGATATTTCACTACCTGAAAAGTCGATCCATAACAGTTGGTATCAGAGCCCTAAGTTTGGGTGTGGAGAATGTCTATAAAAAGCAAGCAGATGTTATCAATAGTAAGCTGACAATAAAAGCTAGAGGGAAGCCTCGAGAATTGAGAAAAGACAATTGCAGAAAAGAAGTAACACCTTGATGTTGAGGGACAAATATGGACAATCGTCGAGCAAACGGGGAGTGTACTAGAGTACATAAGTGATCACTAAAGTGCAAGCAACACATCTCGATGGAGACATGTGATGAGGTAGCGATGGGGTAGAAGCTCGTTTGTTGAAGCCACGCAAGAGACATACACACTGTGAGGGTGTAAAAGCGAGTAATGTGCGAGTAATGTGCTCAAAACATAATGAGGGTGCCGCAGTGACAATGGCATTAACCTACTTGTCCAAGAAAACCCAATGGGGTGGAGGACCAAGTATCATGTTGTTCAAAATAGACAATGCCCCATTGACGAACATGGAGGATACTCATAGTGGATTGGGAAGACCAGTTGACCTCCAAACATGTAGTTATTGCTGACGACAAAGAAAAGATCGTGGAAATTATAAAATGAGTTGTGTTTATTTAGGGAACTTCTCGAGAATGAATCCTGAGGGTGAAATATGTTGGTTTCTTTTTAGGTCCCAAGATCATAACAATCATGAAAAACATGTGTGAATACATCAAAGGAGATAGCGAAATACTCACATCGATCGGTTGAGACGATACGGTAATAAACAAAACGATTTTGGCCTCCATTTCCATGCCCACTGCAGTGCAGTCCACTGCCATCAATTTTCAGTTTTGGATCTAAGATTTGGAGCTTCAATCTTCATCGTTTGATTCCCGGCTCGTGGGTGGGTTTCCCTAACACCTTCGCATGCCTCTTAGAAGTGTACTAGCACTTGGATCTTGCCACAAAATCAAGCTTCTTCCTCTCTTGGACTGTCACGTTTTTGGACAGTGTTAACAGCCCCTTGGGCGTGAGCTTTGGAGAGAAAGAGAGAAGAAGAGATGGATGGAGAGAGAGAGAGTTGTCTAGGGTTTTCTCAATATTCATCTAATGAATTATCATGAGTTACCAAAGTGTAGAGATCCTTTTTGCTTTTAACTTTTGGTGAAACCATTTCACCTTTTACCCTAAACTTGGTAGGTGTGGGTAAATGGTTTTCAAAAAAGCAAACAAGGTAGTTGGGTGGTAGGTACACCTACCACACATGGGCCCCACATATTTGAATTCAAAATTCAAATATCTCTACGAACATTTGTCGCGGCTCGGTTCCGTTTAATCCGATTAAACGAACTTCCGTCGTTAAATAATTAAATCTAATTTAATTAAATATCGATGCCTCGTAAATATATTACGAACGTCGTTTACGAATTAATTCTAAATTAATTCGTTCGTTCGCATTAAAGTCCGACTTTAATTTCGTAATGAAATCCAATTCATATTAATATATCCGATATATTAATTTTAGCACATTCGAATAAATTAAACAGAAAAATCAAATTTAACTATTAAATTTATTTTACCGATTAATTCCAAATTAATCGCGTTCTCTCTCTTTAGACGATATTTTATCCCAGATAAAATATCTCCGTAATTAATCCCAGATTAATTTTCTCTCTCATCAAAATAATCCCAGATTAATTAAAGTGCGAGTCATACATCATCGATGAATCATTGGGAAACGACCCATGAGATCCCCGGATATGTTTGCAGTAAATACGGTCGTCAGACTATCCGAACACGTAAGTACCAAGTACTACGTTTTACCGATTCACAAGACAAGGTTGGCTTCTAGCAAAGCACCATGCCTACCCAATTCTCCGGAAATATCCTTACAGGAATGAAGGATCTGTATCAGGCGTAGTATACATCGTATAATGCATATCGATCTAGTATCGGATGGTCACGTGCTAGGCCTGGGGCTGGAGTTGTGTCTGCCCCGTACGAAGCACATGTCGGATGTCTGGTAACTAGTCTCTTTAATCGGATATACATGACCTAGTCATAATATCCCAATGGCCGCGCAGCACTTAAGAGCACTAATACCGTATCCTACGTGACATCATCTCCATTATGACTGGAGTGATACTTCCGTCTTGACATCACACCCAATACTCTACGATTCTCAACATACCCAGTATTGGCGTACACATAACCGGTTAAAGCCCTGGACGACCTCAACCAAAGTATATTGATTGTCGTAAGTATTAGCGGTGCAAGTCTCAGGTTAAGACCAAATACACCTACCCTAATTTCGGACTCCCAAAGACACACAGTCATACTAACAATAGGATTTCGAGGGGGTCTATCCAGAGCGAAGCTGTTTCCCTTACCATCGGTGAAACACAACCTCCTATTACACTTGCATGAGTATCCAATACCCAAATATATGATAACTATGTCGTTGTGCCCTCACAACGCGCACAAGTGCAATACTAGTCTTTTACGTATTTATCGATGTCCAATCTCGATAATACTCTGACTAGGGATATTTAATGATTTATCCTACGTGGACTGATACTGTCTCATATCATTCTCCATCCAGGAACAAATCATAGGGACCTCTCATCATTTATAACATCTAAGGTGATCTAATCACAAATGATAAGAGAGCAATCTCCTTCGTCACATAGTTAATTTATACAACAACACCATGATCTGTACAAATAGTGACGCTATGGGTCATAATTGTCCAACAATCTCCCACTTGGCCTATAGCCAGTCACTCGAGTGCCTAACACCCAAACTATGTACGGTTGGCTCAAATTGCTGAGAAAAGGTTTTCGTCAGCGGATTTATATGATTATCGTCTGATGCGATTTATACGATCATCATATCGCCATGATGTATGATCCGAACGAATCAGATGAATATCGAAGTATATATCTGGATCGTTGATGAGGCCATTAATTCTTTAGCCTGTGCTGACGCCTAGCTCAGCCGCTAACAGAACTATATCTAATCTAATTAGATTTATTATCGACCCAAATGGCTTCTATTGCTGCCTCAGCTGCAGCAATAATCCATATTTGTTGTTTATATGGTAACAGTATCTTGCTTGGAAGATTTCCAGCTCACTGTTCCGGTATTCAAACTTTATAGTATCGTTTGTGACTTATAGTCGTCTTTATCGGTTTGGAAACTTGCTACAGCGATCCTAGTCACTTCAAGTTCTCCATCTCCACAGAATAAGACAGCATCCTTAGTTCTCTAACGCTCTAACTCTCTACAGATGTTCTTAACTTCAATCCAGTGACTATCACTCGGATTTGTCTGATTGTGACTCCATACGCTCAAAGCGTATGAGACACCAGGTCACATACATTTTAAATGTATAATTTCTCAAAGATTGTTAACAACTTTAAATCTATCGCAATAGATCTTTATTCCTAGAATAAAGGTTGTTACTCCTAAGAATTCTACGGAGAATTATCTCGAAAGCCAAGCTCTCGCCGATTTTTTTGGGAATATCATTCCAAGAAATGACATATATTATCATTATTTTATACAGGACATTCATTGTCAGTGCGCTCCCACTAACCTCATTATATACACAAGAATTATTTTCGTTTTGAATTAAATCATAAACCATTATGATTACATCAAAACGTCAGCTCCAAGAACCTTATACTTGCTTCAATCCAAACACGGATCGAACAACCCGCAAACCTAGTTTGCTGGTTTAGGTACGACAAAATCGTCAGGATGTTATAAACATCCTCCAAAAGGTTTCCGTTTAAGGAAAGCGATTTTGATATTTAACTGACACATTTCATAAATGTACAATTTCGGCAAGCATTATCCAAATGGATTTACCGTGGCAACAGGTAAAAGGTTGAATCGTAATCAACACAATGTTGATAACGATATCTTTTCGCTAAAAGCCTAGCTTTGTACGTTGGTATGTTGCCATCCATGTATGCCTAACGGTACATCAACTAGTGTCTAAACATAGTTGGTATACATGGAATCCACTTCGGACTCATGGCACTTTGCCATAAAAGGGAGTCGATACCTTGTATCACTTCCTCAAACGTAGTCGGTGTTGGTTTTTATTAAGGTCCCAAGATCAAACAAGCAATGAAAATCGTGCATGAATACACCAAAGAAGATAGCGGAATACTTACATTGGTTGGTTGAGTTGATTAGAAGACCATTGAAGCCAAAAAAACGCACTGCCATGGACACCACTGCATGCAGTCCACTGTCTTCTGTCTTCAGTATTTGAGCTGCGAAAATGAGTTCCTAGATTCATCGGATGGATCCCGGCTCATGGGTGAACTTCCCTACCACCTTCGCAAGACTTGTAAGTGTGCTAGCACTTGAATTTTCACCATGAAAACCCACTCTAGCTTCCCTAAAACTCACGTCTGAACTGGTTCAAAACCAGTGAGCAAAGCTTCTGTTTTGCGTGAGAGAAGAGAGAATTTGAGAGAGATAAAAGGTTAACTTCTCTTTTCATTTTTGTTTCTACAAAACGTAAGTGAGAAAGAGAGAAGCAATGATGTATGTCATTGACCAAAAATGAATTTTAGATAAAAACTCTTCAATAATCGTGAAAAGCATTTCCCTCCAAAAATTCATCATCATCACACATTGAAAATGGAGACAATGTATCATCCCATAAAGGTGACTAGATACATCCATCATCTATTCGTGTCAAGTGATGAGATATTGCGATGTGATTTGCGGATACCACTCGTTTCAAAATACGAATGTGTCCGCAAACACTTTCGGGCTCGGTTTCGCTAATTCCGAATTAACGCATTTCCGTCGCGACGAGAATTAATTAATTTCGCCTAGCGAAATTACTATTCAGATCGCTAACGAATTAATTCTAAATTAATTCGTTCGCCCGAATTAAAATCTAATTTTAATTCCGCGTCAAAATCTAATTTCGTTAATATATCGAATATATTAATTTACCGATTAATTCCAAATTAATCGTTATCTCTCTTTAGACGATATTTTATCCTAGATAAAATATCTCCGTAATTAATCCTAGATTAATTTTCTCTCTCTTCTATATAATCCCAGATTATTCAAGAGTGCGAGTTGTGCGTCATCGGTGGATTATCGGGAAGCGACCCATGAGATCTTCGGATACGTGGCAGTAAATACGGTCGTCGGAGTATCCGAATCACGTACGTACCAAGTACTACGTTCTACCGATTTACGAGACAAGGTCGACTCCTAGCAAAGCACCAAGTCTACCCAATTCTCCGGACATATCCATTTAAGAATATCAAAGATCTGTATCAAGCGTAGTATACTAATGTATTGTATTGCGTATATCGATCCATTATCGGACGATCACATGTTAGGCCTGGGGCTGGAAATGTGTCTGCCCCGTACGAAACATATATCGGACATCAAGCAACTAGTCTCTGTGAATCGGGCAATCCTGACCTAGTCATATTGTCCCGACGGTTGCAACCTTTTATAGAGCACTAGTTCTGTATCATGCGCGATCATCAACTCCATATGTCTGAAGTGACACTTCCATCTTGACATCACCCAGTACACTACGATTCCTGATAAACCCAGAAGAGGTGTGAACACAGAACCAGTTTAGGTCCCCCAACCACCAAAACCAAAGTTACCGATTGTCGCAAGTACTAGCGATGCAAGTCTCAGGTTAAGATCATATACACCTACCCTGATGCGGCCTCCCATAGACACGCAGACATACTACCAATGGGATTCCGCGGGGTCTATCCAGAGCGAAGCTTTTTCCGTACCATCGGTGAAACACGACCTCCTATCGCACTTGCATAAGTATCCAATACTTATATATATGAGAACTATGTCGTTGTGCCCTCACAACGCACACAAGTGCAATACTAGCCTATTCCGCATTATCGATGTCCAGTCTCGATAATACTACGTCTAGGGATATTTAATGATTAATCCTTTGTGGACTGATACTGTCTCATATCATCTCAATCCAGGAACTAATCATAGGGACCTCTCTTCATTTATATATCTATGGTGATCTAATCACAAATGATGAGAGTGCAATTCCTTATTACATAGTTAATTTGCTACAACAACACAATGATCTGTGCAAATAGTGACGCTATGGGTCATATTATCCAACAGTCGGTTGGTCTACCTCAACAAGATTGACATCTTTATGAGGTGAGATCAGAAACCCATACCCCAGGTTGTTTTCTGATTCTCTCCGATCTACGCAGTTCTTGTGTATTAGAAGATTAATGGTATAGTTTCATCATTGATGAACTATCTGTGTTCCATTAAGGACTTCGTGCCTTGAACATTATTACTCTGATTTTCATCGAGTTATACCATCCTCCCACTTACCACTGCATATCGGTATTCCTCTTAGGAAAACCGCATGGTGAGCAACAATAACATTGTTCTCTCGTGAGATGCATAAGTACTATACTTATGGTTTCCCCTAGGATAACCTATAATTTGGCACTTATCCAATTTGGGTTCTGGTTTGGTATCATCCAAATGTATGGCCAGCATTCCCAAATCTTCAGGAGTGTGAAACCCTGTTTCTTTCGTGTTAATATCTAATATGAATCATGTCAAACAGATTTATATGGAACCTTATTCTAAATGAGTATTGCACTGTTAATGCATATCCGTTGAAGGAAATGGTAACTCAGAGCGACTCATGATTAGCCTTATCATGTCCAACAAAATTCGGTTTCTCCGTACGGACACACAGTCAAACTGACATGTCTCGGGAGGAGTCCTCATTGAAAGAATACTATACTCTTTCACGCATGTTTGAAACTTACTGCTTAAGTATTTTCCATTACGGTCTTACCACGACGGTTTAATACTTTAGACGATCTGTTTGTCTACTTCATGTCGAAACTCTAAAAGTTATCGATTTGTGTTCTTCAAGAGAAACACATAACCATAACATGATGCCACATCCGTTAAGGTCATGAAATATTCATATTCACATCTAGCATTGCTAGATATGGGCCCACTTACTTCACTATGAATAGGGCTAACAGATCGGTGGCACTTTCACTATTACCAAGTAAATAGCATTTCAGGTATTTTACCTAATAAACTAGATTCGTAGACTTTATTTGAATAGTCAAATCAGTCCTAGTACCCACTCTTCAAAAGCGTGGATATACGAGTCTTGTTTAATTGTGTTCCAGACAACAATGCCACAAATAAGTCTTAATGATCAAATCAGTTTGAGCTATTTATTTGTCATGATTTATATTTGAGATATTATTTATATTCAAAATATAAATTATGTTACTCACATCTAATGTGTTTATCTTAATATCATTCTTTATATAATGAAACACTTTAGTGTTCTAGAATATAAAGGTCTATCCGTAACGGATTAAACACTGATATAAAGATAATGTTTCTAGTCAAACTAGTTACATTATAACAGTTCCTAATTTAAGTACATACCTAAAAGGTAGTTCCTAAACTTAGGATTCTACGGTCGAAACAGCGACTTTCGTCCCGTTTCCGATTCGCAGATTAATCTCAGCTTGAAGTCAGTATCCTGCTCACAGCAGATTCTGAACATCAATCTATATAATTTATGTACCACACTTAGTATTTTAAAATCCAATTTTAATACTAGTAATAGATATAATATTGACAAACATTCTTAAAGTCAGAGCCTTGCCCTTTCTTTAATTCCTTCGTGTCTGCCATATCCATACGGCAGTCACTTTAGGATATGTCATTTATCTTCCCAGAAGATCATAATGATTTTGCCTTTGCCCTTTCAAATATTTCAGAAGCCTTTGCCAAGCCTTGGGTTTCTAGAATATTGATGTATGGTGCGCCTTGCGCAACTTACCTAATTGCAAAGTTTGACTTTATCTCCTCGAGAATAGTCTTTAACCCTCTAAGAGTTATTTATTGCAATTTTAATACTTCTTAATCTAACATAGATTTATGACAAGTATATCGAATTAAGCACTTAAGTTATCATCACATAAATCTTCCAAAGATTATGCTCTACTATTTGCTTAATTCTTGGCTTAGGCATAATAGGTTATTTTTCAAATAAAGTAACTTATTATTTATTTCCAGGACCATCCTGAAATTATTCCCAATTTAAAAAGATAGTCGTTAAATACATTTTCACCTTGGATTATGTTTTAAACACTAATCTTTCATTCATCTTGATTCTAATAGTCCAACTATTTAATCAAAGATTTGTGGTGCTATGTATTATATTGATTATTATAGTCCAACTATACAATCAAATATAATTTAAATCAATTAACCTCAATTACATTGATTATTATAATCTAATTATAAAATCAACTGTAAATTGAAATTAATTAATTCAAATATATTGATTACTATAATCCAATTATATAATCAACTATAATACAGTCCAACTGCTTATTAAAACAACAATTTAAATATTAGTCCAATAACATTTAATTTATATGACGAATAATTTGAATGAGCGCGTATGGCAAGTAATTAAACGAATATTGCAAATTCAATTCTTGCCTCCCACTATTTTTCGGCGAGCCTCTAACCCTCTATCGAGTACTCGGGAAACCGTGTTTCCTAGTGGGCTAGGATCCCATTAAATATCACACAATCTTGACTTTGGCCAACAAATTGTATGATAATTAACTAGGTAGATCTCTAAGATCAATTGGATCTAATCCAATTCCTAGATCCAGTAGGCGGAAATCCAAATCCTAAACATATATCTTATATATGCCAATACATCCAATGTATTACCTAACCTTTTTCCTCTGAATCAACTAAGCCTTGGCTTTGGCACAACAAACCTAGTGATCCCAGTCAAGCGTGACCCATTGACCATGGAAAGCTTCGTAATCAATGTCGATGGACAAGAAGTGGTCTTGACTTTGGCCAACAAACCACAACTTGGACAAGACACCAATATAGAACAAAACTCTCGTGATTCAAACACATCTTCGACGAACAAAGGGCTTGACTTTGGCCAACAACCCAATGCCAGTCTCGGATCTTGAGTAAGAATCACTCAATGGAAGGAAAAACGCATGATATTTGATAAGGGTTTTTCGCGTGCAATTGGCTACCAATTTATTATCTTTGTTTAGGTCTCATCATCATACACCCTTAAACATGCATTCTAAACACATAATAAAGCGCATATGAAAATAAATAATAATGATATTCGGATGGATACTTAACACATTGATCCTAGATCAAATCTCTCACTTTCTCTCTCAAACTAGCACTTGTATTATTTCTACCCGTTACACTACACTACTAAAGAAACCTCATTTACATTGAGGGGAATAGGTGAGAAGAGAATACAAAGAGAATAGAGGTGATAAGGCTGGACACACAGGTCCAATTTAATAAATCGAATTTATTACAACAATTTCAAAATTGCCCCCACCCGACTAATATCCATCCGATATACATTATTCATTCATCACAACCATGTATTCACACAAGCATGTTGTCAATCAATCTAATCAAATTAATTAATCTGATAATTAGTGATCATCCAATGTTCAAACAACGATTTGATTTTGCGCGAGTCAAACTCGTTTTTGCGAATAAGTACTCAAAGTACGAATTCTCGAATTAAATTAAACTACAACATTAAATCCAATTTAATATGTATTTAATACTAATTCACTATTTAATTCCAAATTAAATATTACACTTTATTAATAAACCTTTTACGACTTAAATTCCAATTTAATCGTTACGGGTCTCAAAGCCCGATTAACGTCCAACGTCAGTTTAATTCAAGTCCAATGGCTTTTAAATTAATTTCTTTAAGGCATGGGCTTCGGCAACCAAAGCCCAATCAAGGAGTAACCCCATAAGCCAGAAATCAATTTCGGCTCATTAGGCCCAATTAAACTTTAAAGGTTCATTAAGTCGCATTTGGGCTTTATGGAAGCGATTTTGGGCCCAATTGGATCCAATCCAATTTGCCTAAATCCAACTTTGTACTACAAAGCCCAATAAGCCCATTTACAACTTTAAAAGCCAAATCCAATTTTAAGGCCCATATAATTAAATTACCAAATTCCAAATTTCCAATTTAATTACCAAAGTGTATTACATGATTAATCATCCAAATCAATATTTCTAAAACACAAATTTGTCCAATTAATCATGCTCATCATCATCACATGTCCAACACATAATGAAAAATCAAACCCATTCATCATGTTCAAAGTCCGCGCCAAGGGATGCATTTTTCCAAATCCGAATTCAATCCAATCAAATCCAATTAACATTAAATCATCATCCCGAATGATTTCCAACAATCCAATTATTAAAAATCAAAAAAATACCAAGACATTAAAGGGCATCCACATTCGGCCAGGTAAGGAAATTAGGGATTTTTGTTCAATTCAAAATTAAATCCAATTCAATCTTAAATTAACATTATCCAACATCATTACAACTTCATCCAATGAATCAAAATGAAAAATTCCAAGATTTCCATAATGCTTCTACATTCGGCCAACATGAATATTTGGGGAAAAAGTGATCCAATCATTATTTCATTAAATTGATCCAATCAATCTTAAATTAAACATGTATTAAGCATACTTAAACATCTAATTTATTCAATCATGCTCAAATACAAAAGACCCAATTTTAAGCCCTAAAAAATTCATGCTTGAACCTAGGCTCTGATACCATTGTTGGTTTCTTTTTAGGTCCCAAGATCATAACAATCATGAAAAACATGTGTGAATACATCAAAGGAGATAGCGGAATACTCACATAATCGATCGTTGAGACGATACGGCAACAAACAAAACGATTTTGGCCTCCATTTCCACGCCCACTGCAGTGCAGTCCACTGCCATCAATTTTCAGTTTTGGATCAAGATTTGGAGCTTCAATCTTCGTCGTTTAGATCCCGGCTCGTGGGTGAGTTTCCCTAACACCTTCGTATGCCTCTTAGAAGTGTACTAGCACTTGGAATCTTGCCACAAAATCAAGCTTCTTCCTCTCTTGGACTGTCACGTTTTTGGACAGTGTTCACAGCCCATTGGGCGTGAGCGTGGGAGAGAAAGAGAGAAGGAGAGATGGATGGAGAGAGGAGAGTTGTCTAGGGTTTTCTCAATATTCATCTAATGAATTATCATGAGTTACCAAAGTGTAGAGATCCTTTTTGCTTTTAACGTTTGGTGAAACCATTTCACCTTTTACCCTAAACTTGGTAGGTGTGGGTAAATGGTTTTTTCAAAAAAGCAAACAAGGTAGTTGGGTGGTAGGTACACCTACCACACATGGGCCCCACATATTTGAATTCAAAATTC